>VZTD01001193.1:1858321-1962040 GCA_013397725.1 Rhagologus leucostigma | reverse complement strand
CAGGAAGCCCGGGGGATGCCGCCGGCCTGAGCTGCGACCGCGCCGTCGGAGGCCGAGGGACGGGGCGGCCCCGCCGGTAAGTTCCCGGGGGCCGGCGGCCGCCCAGTGACACAGCCCCGCGCCGCCCGCCGCGCCGGAGGAGCGGACGTGCCCGGCGGCACAGCTGGTCGCCAAACGGACAGCAGCCGGCTTGGGGGGATTTTATGTTATTCTTATACTATTACTATTTTTGTGGGTTTTTTTTTTTTTTTTTTTTCCTAATTCGCCTGGTCACGTGTCCCTGTTATCGGCTCCCGGGGCGTTGCGGGGAAAGGCGCAGCACTGGGCGCAGCCCCGGGCCCCGGGGCGGGGTGTGTGTGCGTGTCCCCGGGAGTGCGTGTCCGTGTGTGCGTGTCCGTGTCCCGGCCGCGCTGCCCCTGTGGCTCTGAGCTGGCATTTGTGGGTCCTCAACGGCCGAAGTCACGGCTTTGCAACGAGTTTTAGGAACATTTTCTAAAGCCTGTTTTGGTTTTGCCTCCCTTATTGATTTCTCCGCCCACGCCCTCATGGTCACCTGTGTAGCAGATGAATTGTTATTGTAGAGACGTGCTAGTAGTAGCACTTGGCCAGTGCTGGACGCCTTGTTAGAGAATCCCAAAATACTTAGAGGGAAAATAATTCAAAGAGAAAAATTCAAACATGAAACAAGCAAAGCAATCCAAGGGTGAGTTTTGCAGGCGGATCCAGCTTTTACAGTGCTGCAGGTGCACTGTTTACAGGGTATCTTTGATGAAAGCCAACTTTCAGATGTCACATCTGTGAGTTGAACATCTGTTCCTGTACCCTGAAACGGGAGATGTAGTCAGGCATTTTGGAAAGTAGACAGTAGATTACAATGGTATCAGTATTGTAAAGTGACTTACCACATTTTTAACAGTGAATCCTATTCCATGGTAAACTATGGCTTGTTAAATTGGACCTTGCTTTGTGTAGGCCTTGTAAAGCGCTGTACATGCTTTGATTTACTATGATTTCTTACCCATATTACAAAGAAAGTGGAGTAACTTAACATAACATCTCTGTTAATTGGTGCTGACTTCATTAAAACTGAGCTAGTGAATAAGACTTATATGTTACAAAGCTTTCAAACCCCGAGTCTCTTGTGTGCTGAAGAAAACTGTAAAGTGCTATGTTATTTCCCATATTCCTTAAGACGTTTTTACATCTCATATAGGAGGCATATTAAACATTTATGTATGCAGGTGGTTTTCAAATATGATGAATACTACTTTTGTAATTTCATTGTTTTCCTCCCTCTTTTTTATAGTCATATAGTAAGGGGAAGAGGGACAAAATGCTTAGTGGTGGTTCAGTTCACACTTCTCATTATTCTTCAGCCTCTGAAGTATTCAGAGGAAAAAAGAATTTTGAAAGTACTGTTTTCATTGTCCAGTACTCTGTGTCCTGTACCCCTCTCTCCTAGTGAAAGACACCAGGCTGCCTAAGTTTCACTTCATACATGTATTAAAAAAACCTCAAACAAACAGGTGTAGGACAGGATCAGGATGCTGTTATCTTGTTCATGGTGTTACCTTTGATTTTTGCAACTCACACGTTTGGACTCATTTCCTGGAATACAAACTTTTTGTTTTCTTAACACAAAGCAAAACTTTCTCTGCAACTTACCTCATATAACAAGAGGAATATCTCTTCCAAAAATTTTAGTACTTAGTAGACATAGTGTAAAGCTAGAGCAGTGCAGAGGTCCAGTCTGAATTTCCATATATATAGCTGTTGGGAAAAGCTTCAGGTGGCATGGAGCTACCACTGCCCTCTATCTAGCTTCCTACCATGGAGGTACAATGAGGAAAACGCGTTTCTTGTCGCTCAGCTATAATAGCCAGTTCCTTGGATGGCCAAGTGGTCTTTACTTCTAATTTGTGCACAGAATTAAATTATCTCTAAGACAATTCCCTAACAGAAATGTCCTTATATAAAAAGGTCTTTGCTGCTCCCCTCCCTCAAGATATGGCCCAGTATTGCTTGGCCAGGTTTGAATCTCTTAATCAAATCCTGTTTGATTCTGCTAAGTTTTCCAAAACCTACAGTAGTGCAAGAACAGAACTCAGTCCTTATGCTTGACGTGGCTTTGCTTTCAAACTTTGTGGCAGACTTTATGTCGTGGGCATATGGACTCAATACTACAAGAAGTTGCCTGTCTGTTAACCCTGTGCTGGAAAAATGGGGTCTAGTATGTCATCAGTGTTATCTGCAGATCTGCATCATGTACATCAATTTCCACTGGCTATGAAAAAGAAAACATTACTTTAAACAATTTAATTCTTGGCAGGTCATTAATTAAAAGATACTTCCTGAAAAAAATTCAAAACTAGTAATACGGTCACCCATGTGATAGAAAATACATCAACTTTTTGGTTTTGGTTCATTTGGGAATTTAGTCTATTACAACAAACAATCATTCATGACTGATTTAAGACTGCATCATTGGTATAGGGGTGTTCTTAGCTGACCAGATTGTGCTTTTACATCTGTCCAGTAGCAAAGGCAATGTACTCCATGTATTAATTGATAAATGGACTATTTCGGTGTGGGGATCTCTCTGCCTCACTTCTCAGTGGTATTCTCTGGTTTTCTTTTTTTTCATTTAATGAAGTTGTTTAGCTCTTCAGAAGTCCTCAATTTCTGTGTTTGAGAATTAATATTAAGCCTGAAAATCAGTTTGATTTGCCTGTGTTGTGTCAGGTGGATGGGAGGTATGTCATATTGGGTAACTGCATTACTCTGGTAAGGTATATTGGTAGCATAGACTGCTTTAGAATATAAAGAAAGGTTTTATTTGTGTGGTAAATAGTTACCTGTTGTACATGGTAGTATATTCTGTAATAAAATTTAATTTCTCAGTGAAAGTATTGCTGCAACATAAAAGAATGTAAGGTTGAAGGAAGGCATGACTCTTAGGTTTTAATGTATCTTAATGAATGATGCATTGTATACATACCATGATGAGAAAATATGGAAAATGCATTTCTAACAGATTAAGATGTTTGAATGTCTTGCAACAGCTTTGATTGAATCAAATATTTTTCATTTCAAATTCTCAATTTTAAAACAGCACACCCTAAAAATCAGGTCAGAATGGTGTGTGTAATGTCAGAACTGAGATCTATCAAACTGAAAGGCTCCAACAACATTTTCAAACCTTTCTCAATTGTCAATTTAAGTTAATTGAAAATGAAAGGTCTCGCTTTCAGGATTGGGCCATTTAAATAGAAGCCTGCTGCTTTCATTTTGTAGAAGGGCAATCTCCCTCCACATACGTGTTTTTAAAAGGTTCATTCATAATTCTCCCTTCACACTTCTATTGGAAATGACAGAATTCATTATTTTGAGTTCTTGAACTATTTTTCTGCAACTTGGGTGATGAATTGTATGAGATCTAGTTCATAACGTGGCACGGCAGCCCACAAGATTTAAAATTCTCAAGGCTCGATTTGTCTCTTTCTGGCACTCGGCTGGCACAGGCAAGGGAAGCTTCCATGTGCATCTTCTGCCTCTTATAGAGCAGGAGGTTGGGATTTTTTTTATTTAATACTGATCAAGGAAAAAACTCACACCCTTTCTCAGTAATTCACTAGAGGTATCCAGGCAACAAGGACATACATTACAGTCAGCAGTATACAAGGTGCTGTGAGAATTTTCCTTGCCTCTTGTTTTTCTGGGAATCCAACTGCAATAGACCTATACAAACAACACTGTTTCCTCTGTCTATTTCCATGTCTAAACATGTAGTTTATCTGTAGACTTCTGGAGTTTTTATTCATATTTAGCTCTCTGATGGAAAAGGATTTCTTGATGTGTATCTATTCTTGCCTAAATAAAGGAAATTGGCTCAGGTGGGAGAGGGGGACAGACTCCATGAAATGACAAATACGACTCAGCTTGCAATTGATAGTGCATATTGTGGGAATGTTGCAATGAGAATCCTCTTTTTGAGAGTAATTTTTATCTGAGGTTGCTAGGCTACACCAGCTTGGGTTGGACTTGGTGGAGACAGTAGCAATGTCACCAATTACTTGCTAACCGAAGTAGGCCTCACTGGCAGAGAGTTATGGTGATTGAATTTCCCTTTTTCTTTGTTAAATGAACATATTTTCACTAAATGCTGATGCATCTCGTCACCGGGCACTGAGTGGGACCAGTTCATACTCTCAGAGCTGGTCCAGATGTTTGAGGATTTCTGACTACGACTACCCCTTTGATCACATATCTTTAAGCACTTTTTGCACCTCTGCAGTTTGTTTGCTTGTTTATTTCTTTCTTTGTAAATTGATGACTATGATGAGAAAGATGATTCTTATTGATACCACTTGTTTCAGAATCATACCCCAAAGTGTCTTATGCCCTTCAGGATAATATTTATTTCTTTTCCAAGGAAATGCCAGACTGACATTACATTAGCTGACAAAATTGCCTCAGTAAAGGTCTAGACACTACTCAGAGACACTAGACAGAAGAGAGATGGTGAGATGGTGACGATGCTGTGATTGCACCTTAATACACAGTCTCTGTCCTCTCAGTCTTGGTGTTAGCTTGTACCTGCTGTTGTAGTTACAAGGATAAAATTATGATTTCGGAAATGGATAGGATTTTGTACACCAAATTGCTAAATACTTCAACTGCTTACTACTGCCTACTCCCAACTGCTAAACACGTTGAAAACAATCTTTTCTGCTGGAATGTTTGGGAGGCAAAGAGTGGCCCTATTAGGTGGGATAGAGATCCCATACATTGGGTGCATGGGGAGTTTTACATGGTTTCTGGGCAGTTACCCTTTGATTTGTATTTCTTCTTTTGTCCTCACAAAAATGGAAGTAGGCTTTTTGCTTACAAAGGAGAAAGCAATGCAGAGCTTTTACTGCTTGTCTGATTTTGGTGCTAGACACTATCTACATAATAGACATGTATCATTCTTATGTAGTATTTCTTGCCTTTCAGAAGAACAGTGATATTTCCGACTTTCATCTCCAAATCCAAAGCATTTCCAAAAGATTTACATTTTTAAAGAGGCTGTAAAGTCTTCCAGCCGTCTTGTCTCTGTTCATGTTTTACAGTGCCTTACCCTATATTACTGCTTTTAACTTTCTTTTTTTTTTGTCTTTTTATCTGACTATCTGAGCTTCAGTAACTATATTAATATTGAACATGCAATTTTTACTAGGGGTTTTGGGAGACTTAAGGACAATGCTTTTTAATTTACTTCAGTTTTGAAGTGTCAGAACTTAGCCAGACATAAGTTTAAGGTAAAACTTTAGATTTGATCATAGGAATATGAATAACTTTGGCTATGATAGTAAGAGGGAAAAAAACGCAAAGAAAGGCACTCAGGTTTGATATGAGATTTATCTTGTTATGCCTAATTTCAGACTCTTCTAGATAAGTTACAGGGATATAAACTAATCCCTTTAAAGAGTTTGGTTCTGCGCCCAAGCGTGCATGGAAAAGTAGATCATTATATCGAAGATGAAACACTATCTTCAAAAATAAAAATAAAAATAAAAATAAAAATAAAAATAAAAATAAAAATAAAAATAAAAATGAAATAAAAGGAAGTTTCCCCTGGAATTTCCCCAAAAGAGCAAAAAGTAGCCTCAGGACTAGCAAGAAGAAGTTTAGGCTGAAAAAATGCAAAATTCATTAAGCTAGTTGCAAGTGTATTAGGCTAGCACTGTGAATGAATTTTTTTTCTTTGTTCATTATGGCTTTTTTAGTTTAAAGTGAATAGAGATGAAAAGAGCTTACCTCAGATAAAAACTACTGTACAGGGTCTGTATCACCTTAACTATTGTTATTTAGCATTCAGAGTAAAACCTAAGTAGTATGAACCAAAGCCCGGGTGCCTCGGACTTTACAATCTATACTACATGTAAAATTCTAAGTGCATTCTGTACTTCGTGGAACACAAGACTGGCTTGAGCTTTTGGGTTAATTTAAGGTCCATCTTAGCCAGATTTTTCATGTTTAATTCAGATGCCTTTGTTTGCATGTATGTAAGAGCCGAGAAGGAAGTGCACAAGTTCCCGAGCGCAGGCTGATGCATTTTGCTTCCATTTTCTGGCTTGGCCGAAACAACCAAGGCAGTATAGGGCATTAGCACCCCTTGCTTCTCCACTTAAGCTGTCACCTGTCCTAGAGGTGATCGTCCCCATAGCACAGGTGCCAGTATTAATCCATATGCTTGGCCCCAGTTGAGATGGTTGCTTAAATGGCCAAATACAGGCAGACGCGCCTTGATCAAGTGGATGTTGAACTTGCAGAGCTGAGGTCTGCGTGCGTGTCCTGGCCCCGCTGAAAAGAAGAATCAGTCAACAAAATCTGTGATTTCTTTTCTGCTAAAAGGAGTAGGCTGACTGGTAGATACATAATGGAACGGGCATTTGCCTGCTCGAAAATTTATGGAGGGCAACTCATTTTTTCATGTTTAACATGTTGTTGATTAGAGGTAAATAGTAGAGCAAGCACCTTCACTAACGTAAGCTTTCCGGTATCAAGTCTATAAAGATCTTTTAAATAATGGAGCAAAACTTGGAAACTTTCAATTCATAGGCTTATATTTCAAGAGGAAGGAAATGTTAACCAGTTTGCATGCTCTAGATGAGAAAAGGATTCAAATATTAACAGAAATTTTACCATGAGTTTTGTTAGTGCAGAATTTAATAGTGGAGTTTTTATCTTATTTTAATCTAGTAGGTCAAGTAATTTATTTCCTAAGATTAATTTGAAGCTGAAAGAGGGCAGAAAATGAAAGACATTCTCAATGATAATTCTCAAGATTCTGTGGTATGAGAGAGTATAAAGGACTATCCTGAAATTAAGATACATGTATGAATTGCAAAAACCTTGGCAGGTAGAAAATGAGCACAGCTTTGAATTGCCTGAAGAAAATATCCGTGAGACTGCAGCAAACTTTTTAACCCTTTATGGTCAGTGGTCTTACACATTGTGTAGATTTGAATTGGTAGGTCAGAGCTCTTGCTTTCTCTAAAAGGATGAAAAGTAGCATTGTGAGCAGTCCAAGCAAACAAAGTGCTTGTTAAACCTCAGCTGTATAGTGAAGGCTATGAAGGAAAGCCCCTCTTGGTACGTAAGTATTTTATTGGCTGGACAAAGTAACATAGTTAAATGGTTGTAGGGAAGCTGCTGTTTAGGATTGAACTGCTTATTAAACATAGAAAGGTAGCATGCTTTTGGAAGTTCCTATGAAAACAGCCTCTTTTTCTGCCTTTTCTGGTAATTTAAGGAGGCCAAAGTAATAGATTTATATTTTTTAGTTTAAGAGCTCTACTCTACCTCAGACCAGTACAACTGGAGGCAGACACTTTGGGGAACATGGTTTCGAAATCTGGAAAAAGGATTGTGTGGTGCATTCTTCACAAAGGGTACATCTGTTTGCCACAAGTGCAGCTTGTAATCCTGGAAAATCAAAGATACTCCATTGCTCTTAGCTAGGTAAAGAATTCAGCATGTCCTGTAATCCTTGATAAGTCAAAAGATTTTTTTTCAGATATGAAGAAAAATCTGTGGCTTGCTGGTGGCTCCTGTTTGCAGGAATCCTTTTATTTCAGCTGTTGTGCTTTCCCATTTACAGTTTGGAATGGGTTTGCCAAAGAACACAAACATCCTCATCTTTCTTCTTTCTCTGTGTCCTGATCCTAGTATCACTGAATTCAGATTTCTAAATAATTTTTGTTTGGACCCAGTGTTGGCTTTTTGTGGTGACCCTGGTCCTAGAGTCGGTGTAGTTATAATAGAACTTCAAGAGGAGCTTGTGTATGGACAAGGATATCTTCATGCTGGAATTGCTGGGAGTTACTTACAATGTATCTCTTTACATTTTTAGATACAGCATTTAGAGATATATGTATTTTCTGTATCTGTGAATCATACGAGTCTGCAAGTTGCTTGCCTTCTTGCCCTGATACAAAACATGTAATGCTCTTATTATTGTGTGACATAGTTAGATTCCTGTTGAAAATCAATAACCTTCCCATAAAGCAAATCTTACATCCTTTCTTAAATTCATTTAGAATCATTTTGTATGCCTCATTAGCCTTGTAATTTAAGAAAGAATAAAAGAAAAAGAAAGCAAACCAGCCACCTAATATTAAACAGTGTATGTAATTTAATTTTTTCCAACAAGGGGGGATGTTTATGACACTAAATATATCTGCTAGTCTATAAATACCTGTGTTTATAGTTGAACAGAGCAGTGGTTCTCAAACTGTGCTCTATCAGACACTTAATAATACACAGTGTGCTGTAGGTAGTATTATGCCACTGCTACTTTTCTTTTTTCTTTCATCTGCTACATTGCTTTCATGGAAACTAAATGTACTAGATGAAATACATTTCTAAATATTCTGTGCAATTACCCATTAGAAAGTGGATGGTCAATGTGGATAAATTTAGAAACTGTTTTAAAGACAGACGCTATACTTAAGCACAATCGACATTTGAAGCAAAAGGTATTAAGTTCCTGAAAGGAAAGACACCATGCGATACAGAAGAATATTGTTGACTTCTGTGTAAAACTCTGAGTGAGTGTGTTTGAAGTTCCTTGAGAAGATTAAGGTGTGAGAAAGAGTCACTAGCTTTTACGCATATTCCTTGTAGTAACCCCATGGGAATTACACCAAATTAAAGAAATAGGATGGGGCTGATGATGACCTACAGAAAAAAACCACAAAGACAGACATTATTTAAATCTTATATGTAATGAATGTGTGAAAAAATATGAATTGTTTTGTTTATTAGTACAGTGACACCTACTTTATCGAGTGGTAAAATGTGCCACAACACAAAAGCAGATGCAGCTGTAGTAGACATAGTTGTAAGAAAAGAATGCAAAACATTTAACAGCTGCTTTATTAAACAATTCTTACATTTTATAAAGGAGATATATTTTATAAATTTGTATTTATATTTATAGTGTATTATTTCCCACATGCAATCAGTATTGAGGAATTTTGAATTAAGCAAACTCTTTGCATATTTAAATTTCTCTTTTAAGAATAGTCTCCAACAAAATAAAGGCAAAAACAATAAGTATTTCTATAGTTTATAGGGTTTGTTTGGTGTGTGTGTTTTGGCTTTTTTAACAGATCCTTAAATTATTATTTAAAATTTTAAAAAAAATTTAGTAATTTAAAATTTTTGAGTAGTCTAGGTCTTGACCGACACATTTTTCAGGTTGTAGGAACTTCACTTGTAACACTTTGGAATGATGTCACACGTGTGAGAACCCTACTGTAGACTGTTACTTAAATAAAACATTAAGGTTTAGTAGCTATGTTAAGAAACGTTGGTTGTAATGAAGGAAAGAATCCCACTCATTTTTAATTCCCTGAGCAATTTCTTCATGCCTGTTGATGTCTGTTGATTGAGCCTTGATGCCTATTCTGTCTATATTGTTACCTATGTCGAATTAATTAATTTCAGACTTTCCATGTGTATCATTAAAGAACAACCATGTACATTTTTATTTAAGCAAAACTGTTGATTTTTTTGACCTCTATGTTATTTATAGATACGAGTATTAATAAGTAAGAAGAGCGTGTGGAGGCATTTTTTTCTGTACAAGGGTTGATTGTATATGTCTTCTGTGTGTATTTGGGAGTTTATTTGGCTTTTTTTCTCTTTATTTTTATCTTTGTCTCTCAAGTAGCCCACCAGCTTTTGCCAAAGATGCAAGGAGAACAGCTGCCAGCATATTAAATGTAGTTTGTTTGTGGACAGTCACATAATAAAAAATGTGGCATACCATGTTCTTATTGCATTACTGTAGATTTCTACAAGCAAATTCTTTGGAGAGAGAGGGGGTTAACCTTGGAGGAAATTTATTCTTGTTATTGTAACTTACTTTTGAGTGAGGAGCAGGAATACTGTTCTGTGTGTTAGGGCATCTATTACAGTCTGTGCATCTCTAGGACTGGAGATCTTGGCTTCAGGGCAGAAAGAGACATAGATGAACTGAAAACAGATGAAAATCAAGATGAGGAATTTGGTGAATATATGCATAGGGTGTTTGTAAGGTTTTCCCACCTCAGGTTTGTAAGGGATGAAGTGACTGACCTCCAGCACCTGGAGTTGCTATGGCCAGGGAGATCACAGTTCAGACATCAGTCACAGCAGCTACTGAACACGGTTGGACTTCTAGGTGGAACTATGTTTGAAGAGGGACAAGGTCTGCAAAAATTTCCGTTGCTTGGTCTGGGATTCTGAGTAGTCTGTTATCCTCAAAGTTTTTGGAGAAAAGAAGCATACTCTGGCTATGTGGCAAAGAAAATTTTATATGTTTTGAGAATCAGCAAGCAGTTTGCAAGCAGAGAAGAAAAAATAGATTGATGCTGAAACTATGAAATATGGAAACAGTTGAGAAAGAGCACAGAGAAGGGGTAAATAATGAAAGAGGTGCTTGCTTTAGGCACATCTCAGACTGTGGTGTTGTAAACCAAGAGGAAGCATAGACCTTAATTTGAAAATCAAGGGCAAAGGAGGAGGAGGTATGTTAGTAAGTGTTAAAGTGTCTAAGAATAACCATCACTGGAGCTGGTGTGGTGGTTAAGATTATAAGTGACTAATGATCTCAGGTTCAGTGCTTAGACATTAGTAAGGTGATGGACTGGGAGAGAAGATAGAGGGCTCGGAACTGAGCCTTACAGGAGTCCACATGGAAAAGATTCTCTGCTTAGACAAAAACAAATACTGAGACAAGAAGAATGAGCGAAAATAGTAGCAATAGATTTATGTTACAAAGACAGTGGGAGAGTTGAGGAATTAGAGAAATGTGTATGTATTACAAGGAATGTATATGTATGCATATTAGAGGCTCATTTTTAATATATTGCAGTTCGTCAAATTCTTTAATGTCTCATTCTATACCAAATGCACTCCTTATGGAAACACTTTGGTGTAAACCTGATAAGAAAGAGGCACTACCCTGAAAAGTCACCAAGAAATGCTAGCAATTTTTCACTGCAGCCTAACTTTTGAAAATCACTAGCTGAAGAAGTGAAAAATAGCTTGATTAATAACATTTCCTATTTGCAGCTGAATAAAGAATTCTAAGTACAACTTTTTAACAAAATGAAGCTATTTTAATAGTCACAGAGATGCCAGAACATCAGCATCAATATACTGTTATTAGTACGTCCCTGCTGTCATGTGGTATGCGCGAATATTTGCATCAGTCCTTCACACTCTGTTGCAGATTGCTCTGCAGACCAAACTAAAGTTAATTAAGTTACACCAATTTAAAAATCCCTGTGATAGAAGGTAAAATGAATTACATCATTTTCATTAAACATATTTTCATTGTGCAACACTAATTTTTTAATTCAGTGCTAAATCCCTTTGCATGTTACTTGTTTGAAGCTATTTTATGGGCTTGCCTAGCTTGTACTTCAACAGTGGAACAGTATGGATACAGACAATTGCTTGTTCTTGACTGCAGAAATTACTTACCGCCGCCATTATATGACAAAGCATTTTCTACAGTAGAGAACCTTAATTGAGTCTTTGCTTGGTCTGTTTAACTCACAGGTTCACATACAGTGGCTTAATTCCAGCATGTGTAAATGCCTGCTACCTAAGTGCTTAATTTTTGGTGTTCTCCAGACATATGTTTGAAAGAAAAGCTTCGTAATCCATTCCTATGAGTTACAGGTATTACAGTTTACTTGGGTAAGCTACTATACTGTATTCTATACAAATCCAAAAGTATATCAACAGAAGAAAAATAATGCATAGAATTAGAGACAGAAATTAGAAAGCTTTTAATAGACTATAGAAAAAATGCAATAAAGTTTGAAACAAAAATGAATTTGTTCCTCTCTAAGAGTTCTTTCAACTGTGTGATCCTCGGCAGCGCAGTCCTTCGTGCTAAGGTATAGGTGACGTAAATGTAAAGGCTTTTCTTGCCTTCTTGGTCATTCAAACTGTTAAATGGCTGAGAGAAAACTCAGATGAGCACAAAGTATTTTAAGTGTTGCTATTACAGCAAATAATTACTATTTACAGTAATCATAGTTTAGCAACAGTTATTCCACTAAATATGTGACAGTCTGTGTCCCCGTTTATTTGAACGATAAAATTTCAGCTGTTTGTATTTCATCTGGAAATCACTTAAGATCAAGAAGTGTGTTTTAGCCAAATCAGCAGTTAACATTGACACTCCAATGTGCCTGGAATAAGGTCGTGTTTTTATTAACACTTTCTCATTTGGCAACAAAAGAAGTGATAGCACCTTCCCGTAGTTCGGGTTTACTTGATGAAGCAAAATAACTCACAGACCATGTGAGAATGGGGCCCATAGGATTGATTGTGGTCCACTTTCTCATTTGTGATTTTTTTCTTTTTCATTTTGTTTGAGATTGAATTTGAGAGAGAGCTTTGTTCCGGACAGTAGTTTATGACAGTGGGCTGAAGAGATGAGATTTCACTGAATCATAGAATGAATACACAAAAAAAAAAAAAAGTGAAAATTGAAATGACAAGGTAGAGTAGCTTGGTTGTTGAGGTAGATAAAAATAACTGGGTTCTCAGGGAAATGAGGTGGAGATTTTTTTTCCTGAACTATATTTACTTTGAGCAAGAGTAGTTTAGATGGAAAACCTAGACACTACGATAGAAACAACAGCAAAAAAATTCATCCTGCTTTTTCTTGTAACTTCGTGTTTTACTGTCTGTGTGATCCCAAAGAAAGCAAACCAGAGTCCATCATCTGTCAATGTAATGCATCTAAAGGACTAATAAATAGATTTGATTAGAGTGGATTTCTTTTTACTTTATGTACTCTGCAACATTGCTGCCAGAGCACCTTGAGATTTCGAAATACACAGTAAAATCTGTGTGTTCTGCCAGTTGTTTTTTTGGGTTTTTTAAAAAGCTAGAATAGTAGTATATTTATTTTACTTCCTTTAGAAATACACTGGGACAAGTTGTGACTGATCTAAGACATGTGAAATACACCTTTGTGAACAGAATAGTAAAGTTGGCTTGATGCCATCATGCTGCAGTACTGACAGAGATGTGCTGGTTGGAATTTAAAAAAGCCTGGAGTGCTAACAGGGCTCTGCAATTTCCAAACAAGTATCCCCTTCTCTCTCACGTGGCTAGAAGAGAGAAAATTATTTTGCTTTTGATGAATAAGGAGTTAATTTCAGGAAAGCTTCCTTTCGCTGTTTTGCAAAGGCTCTGAGAGAAAGCAGCCATCACTAGGCTTGGTGGCACACATGGGAGTTCGCTGCACCCTAGGAATGTGGAGCTTTGTAGTGAGAGGAACAAGCCAGGGCTAAACCCCAAGCACAACAGTGTTTGTGACTTTTTTATGTTCTTGATTTTAGTACGTGAAAAAAAAATTCATTGCAATCAAATCTCATTGACTTTGAGTGTATGAGGACTGTAACATATTTGTCAGGTTTTGCCAGTTTGCTGAGGTTTTCTGCAGAAATGTGGATTCTCATATTTTTTTGTTTGCTTTTCAATTTCTGTTACTTCCACTAGATCCCTGTGGAGTATTGCTAGCAGCTATTCTGGATAATTATTTTTCACTCTACCAAAATTATCAGTCTGGCACAAAATAGCCACGTTCTCATCCAAGCACTTTAGCTACCAATTACTTTACCAGTGAGGAATGCTTGTGTAAAGTGGCTGCACCGAGCTCTTACTTCTCCTACATAAGCAAACAGTGACAGTTTTCACTGTAGCTGCACTCTTCTGTTTTGCTGCTGGATAGTCTTTATGCTGTTAGTTGCCTTAATTGAGAAGTATCTATGGAGCTATACAAAAATACATGATGGGACAGTTTAAAAGCCAGTAATTTAATTTGTTAACTTCTAACTTACCCTGTATCTGAGGCTCAGAGCAGACCCCAAACTGATCTGCACCATTGCTGTGTTTTTCGTATATTATCATGATGCTTGTTGGCCTCTCAAGGCCAAATGCCATTTGCTACCATAGTAAAAAGGTAGCCTTTGCTCTAGGATCTTTAACACTTGGTAAAGTATGATCAGGAAAGTTAATGTTTCTACTGCAGACCTGAAATACACTGCCCTCTCCTTTCTTTATTTGCCAAAATAAATTAGCTTCATTTTTCATAAGTGGAATTTTCTGTCAAAGCCAGGGTAGATTTTGAAATGCAGTTTACTCCATCCACTTTTTTGCCAGGGTGACAATTTGCAAAGAAGGAACAACTTTTAACTTTTTGAAAGTATTTTAATTTGTTGCTGTTGTTTGCAACATTCCACACTTTGTGTGTGCGTGCGTGTGTGTGTGTGTGTGTGTGTGTGTGTGTGTGTGTGTGTGTGTGTAAAACTAATTAACTTTGAAACCTCTGAAAGTGCTAGTGCCTCTGTTTTGGGAAAGTTAACAGCTGGATGTTCAGAGGTGTTAAGTAAATGTAAAAGAGGAGGGTAATGCATACACTATAATGAAACCTACAATATCTGATGTCTCTATAATAAATAGACCAAACACTGAAATAATGTAAAATGAGATTTTTTTATTTGCTGATGACATTTTACCAATCTTGTTCCCCCACACTTCTTGCTGCCACCTGCCGAGGTGAGTTTTTGTTTGATGTTTATACCTGACCCAATGGAACTTGGCTGTAAGTGACGCCTTTGAGTCCTCTGGGGACATCTGGTTATTTGTTAAACAGCTTACTGGGACTGCCAAGTTCCTTTCTTAAAAACCATGAAGTTAATTAGTCACCAAAGTTAGAGCAAGAGGGTGATGAGACATACTTGGTATGAGTGAGAAGAAGGATTGTCTTAAGAGATGGAGAAGTTGACTAGAGTAATACTTTCATTAAGTTCATATTCTCATTCTTATCCAATGAAAACATCATAGTTACAAACAGCTTTAGTACCTTCTCTAAGTCTTCCTGCCCTTAGGAGAACATTGCTGCAGTTCAAGTTGCAGGAGTTCAGGAGACTGACAGTAACTGCCATGATAGTTTCAAAGACAGCAGATGGGATCATTGGGAGGTACTGGTGAAGTACCATGACAATCGTGGTAAAGCTACTCTTGGTTTCAACACAAATAGGTAATAAGTTAGACCAGAATGGTATTTTCAGTCATTGACCACCACCACAACTCTGTATCAACTATTTTTTATAAAGTATCTTCTGTTGTGTGTGACAGTTAAACCTTTTGAAAGTAGAATGTTACTCCTTGGTTCAATGACAAGTCTGTCCAAAATTTTAACTTAATTTTCTATGCATACGTATATGTAAGTGTATATACATGTATATACATGTGTTTTATGGGGCGAATATATATATTATATATTTCATTAGGATTGTCACATTTCAGTAGGTTTGAAAATGTGGTGGTCATTGTTCAATAATGAAGGGAGATGCAGCCCTTGCCCACAACACATTTGATGAATGTCTTTGACTAAGTTAAGAAATTAAGTTGTTTTCTACAGTTAGCTGGTCTTTATTCTTATCAAAACTGTGGGGATTTCCAGTGTCAGGACACTTGGTGGGTGGATACTTCTCAGAAGAATAGAGGACTTATCAATGTTTGCTTAGGATCTATTGCATTCTCAGCCATAAAAGGAGCTATGCTGTCTATAGCACTCATAAATCTTCACCTAGTCAAGGCTACTGTCTCTTTCGTCATACAAGGTTGTGTTTTAAAAAATGAGCATAAATGTTTTTCATTTAAAATTAGTATAGAAAGTAATTATAATCTCAAAACACCTAACTTCTTCATTTCTGGTTTTGAAAAGTGATACCATAATTCAGTTTGCAAAATCATCTGATTGCCTATTGGCCGTGCCAATAAAATCTCTTTAACCTTACAAGGCAAGCATATTCTCAGGCACATTCTCACCAGAGGGCACTGTTACACATGCTCTTAAAGATCATTTACTTCTGGTGAAAATAATGTCTGGTCCTAAAAGAATGGTGTGTTGGTGTTAAATTTTGATTCACATTTTTTGTAGGGGAGCTCTTGCTAGTAAGGTGGTTTGAACTGGCTTAGTCTCTTTATCTGGTTAAACTACATTTTTCCTATTGAAAAGTGGCCATTACTTCCAAAGATAACATTTTTGAAGAGGGTCCATCTTTATATGTGTAAATTAACAACATTGCTTCAAACTCCATGCAGTTTATAAAAAACTGATTCTAAACAGTCCTGAATCTTTAGATTTACAGTGAAACAGTAGCAGAAGGGAAAAGACATTTATCTTGTTCTAGTGGATTTTTGTTGAAGAGGATGGAAAGGTAATAAAAAGCAAAACCGATAATTTAGCTTTAGATAATTGTTATATCTGCTCATTATTAATAAAAAGCATATACTCAGGCATTATGATTACACAAAGGATCTCTGTATCTATGCAGTTACACAAATTTGTATTTCTACTAGGTGAATGAAGATAGTTGAGAAAACTAAATAATGGTAAAGTTTATATTTCAGGCTATATTTTGTTGTGGAAATAGTCTAGTTTTCCCAGATCTCTTAAGAAAAATCTTAATCCAATGACTTTTCTTCCTGATTATGTGTCACCTGAATTTTTATTTATATTTTTGATAGAAAAAGATGTTTCAAGTTCTCTAGAATCTATTTGGGGCTTTTGCATGTGTATTTTTACTTTACTTTGCTTAACAATTTCTCAAACCACACCAAAATACCAAAATTAAATAATATACACCATTTAAAAAGAAATCTTCTACAGCAAATGAATGATGATGTTTAATGATTTCTATTGAATGTGGTCCAGCATCTGTTGTTTGTGAACTTCCATGGCAGTTTGATCATAGAGCAGATTTTTTTTTTTTGAATTTTAGGTGAATCCATTATCATTGGTCTGTTTGGCAGTGGCTGAAGTGAGTGAGCTGCCATTGAGAGCCCAAGGTGTCTGGAGGTCATTTGGGGTGACCAGCAGTGACGTGATTTCCTGTGCTGGCACAGCAGCTGTGTGAAGGGCTGCGAGAGACACGGAACCAGGATTTTTCTTGCTCTATTTTAAATGCTCAGCTGTTAAACTTTTCCCTGTTGAGTTCTTGTACATAGTACTGGTGAAGCTAGCTTTACTTTCACACTGTTCACAAGTAGGAAGGTATTTGAAGGTATTATTATTTCAGCTGTCTTGTTACAGTTTGTATTTACTAATCTGTCTCACTAGTCTATGTCTGTCACCCTATATCAAAGGACCATGGAAAATGGTGAATACTATTCCATTTTTTTAATTATTTTTTTATTTATTTCTAAAAAGGGTTGCAGATGAAATCTGTGGAACTACAGTCTGAGCTCAGTGAAAAAGAAAGTCTAATACAAAGAATTTTTGCAGCAAGAGTGCACACTGCATAAGAATCACTAGGTGCAAGGACAGACGTGCGTTAATGACGTAGGTGTGCCTCAGTGAACGTCCTCATGGTGTGTGCTCCTTGTGTCCTGGTCTCTGATTGTCTTGCCTTGGGAGAGCAAGCAAGTACCATAGCTCTTCTCCTGCCAACAGGGTTAAGGAGAGGGAAGCAAGGCTGCCAGTGCCCTTCCAGACCTCATCCCAATGCAATATGTAGCAAAGCTGGGGTATGTCAGGCTCAGGACCTTTCAGTGCTTTCTGATTGTGGTTTTAGACATTGTCACAGTATAGTTAATGTTCCAAGAAGCTTTTGGCAAATTTCCTCAAAAAAGCACGTAAGGAAACAAAGCTATTATGGGTTAAGATGGAAGATTTTTCCTGGATTAATGATTGTTTAATAGAAAACAAAGGGCAGGGCTAGGATTAGGCTTAAAATTAGCTTTTGTACTGAAAGGAAATTGCTAACGAAGTCACACATAGACTTGTCCAGATAGACAGATATTTCTGGGACTTCTGTTGTTCAATATATCCATGAGGACTTAATGAAAGGAATTGATTCATGAGGTTGCAAAGTTTGTCATTACTGCAGACCCACTGCTGCAGGGTACATCTAATGTGTACCCACATCTTAGGTATTGGATGTGGACTTGGTAACCCACTTAAAAAGTTGAAAGAGAGCTTGCAAAGATACCCTTTATACCTCACGTTAGTGTCAGTCAAGATGGCAGCCATCACAGTGATACTGGGTAGGATTTTGTAACTATTTCAATTGTTTTGGGTGAGGAGCAGGGTACTAAGGAGAACACACACTTTAGTTCTTTTCTCCACAAACTCTGCACTGGAAATCCTGATAAAACAGATGTGTTAAAACAGTCACAGAACACTGCATTCGTGGGACTTCTAAGCATGTCACTCTCTTTTCCACTAAGTGTTTTTTAATTTCTGCTGATTTTTCTGCAAGCCCCTTTGATTGTAGTTAGTGCAGCCTTTATGCAGCATGCTTGAATTGCTGTATCAGTAAGATTTGCTAAAATAAGTCACACATGAATTGTAGGCCATTATCTATCATTAACTCATCTAGAATTTCATGGCAAAGTAAGTGCTATGTATAATGTGTTTTCTTAATTGTTACTGGCTGTGTTGTTTTAGTATATCAGAATATGGCTCGTAGTAAAGTCACATGCAGTTTAGATACAGGAAAATCAATTTTGGGGTGAAAATGGTTTTAATTAATACCTGGTAATATTTAAAATTATTTACGTTTTTTCAGTTAATTTAGAGGTATTTAAATTCAAATTTATAACACATTTATTTATAGGAGGTACAAACTCTTATCATCATGCTGGTCTAGAGAAAACTTAGGACTAGGATCAGATTTTTGTGCATCAAAAATTGCGATTAGATACTATTAAAATACATTCTACCTATCTTACGTGGTGTCTGTAAACTGATCATCTTGTCTGCCAGCAAAAAGGAAGATAAATAGTTGTGGTTGCTAGTTCTCTTTGCTTTTGAGAATGGTGGTGCAATGAATATTGTTGCTCTGTGTATGTGTGTGTGTGTGTGTGTGTGTGTGTGTGTAGGAGGAAATTTTGGGTGGGAGAAGTTGCTGCACTAGATACCTGCTCTTACTCAGCCTCTTCTGAATGCCAGAGATCGTGTTCTTCCTTCCGTTTTTTATTCTTTCAATTGAGGATATTTTTCAGCATGCTGGTTCCCAGCAGGGTGAAGCCAGCCCTTATCAAGAACCATGGGTTCTCTAACTGCATATTTGCATCTTAAGGTGCCTGAATACTTTTGAAAAATCTCTGCAGCTCCTTTTTGTGGGCATATTTGATCTTCTGCTGATTTGTGTTTTGTTGATACTTCTTTCATTTTGTCCACTGATATTTTGTTGAGAAGATGACTTGTAAGCAGGTCTATGATCTCTTTGTTTACCACCTTCAGTGTTTAGAAATGGTGCGGTCAGAATGTTCTCTGTGAAAGGAATATTGGCAGAGTGGCATATCTCAGTGTTTCTTCTCGATACTGTTTGTTTCATCTCATCTCATCTCATCTCATCTCATCTCATCTCATCTCATCTCATCTCATCTCATCTCATCTCATCTCATCTCATCTCATCTCATCTCATTTTCTGAGGACTAGATGCTGCTTTGCTCAATGTTTTCTGTACCATGTCTTCCAGAACAGACTGTTTCCACTAAAATTATTGAGAGCCTTTAACAAATTAATAAATATTTTTGTGGCATAAAACAATTGCAGAGTTTCCTTTTTATGGAATAAAAACCCTGAAAATATTATTTTCTTGGTCTGACTAAAATTTTATTATCTTTTATCAGACTTGCATTCCAGCCATCATCTGAAGATTGTCCTCAAACTCATGTGAGCTTCTATTTCTAGACTTACATTTATTTCTAGGTTCAAATTTGTCTTTTCTAATTCTACTTTTTGCTACAAGTTCTAGACAGCTTTCTTCATCAGCTTCTTTGAAAGAATTATCCTGAATGAAACGTGTTTTTTTAAGACTAAAAGGGATTGTGTCCTTTGTCCCTTACTTCTACCTAGGAGGTAGTGCATGTTGCTATTGTTTGAGATGTAGTGCTGCTCTGTAATAATTTGCACATTTCATGTGTGGATTTGGTTACTGAATGGTATACTTTATGACTACATTCAGTTAAATATTGCAAGTTTATTGTGTGATCATATTTGTTTAGCTTAATGTAGATATGATGGAAAATCAAGAACAGTGGTTTGATAAAGCACCGAGCTACTAACATTTGTCAGAGAATTAATACCATTTTCTTTTACATACTTCTGTTGAACAATGGTTTCAGCAATGAACTTGTCAGAGTGAGGGATAAAAGCCTGCGTTCATTAACTCAAGAAAATAAAAGCTTAATAAGACTGTAAAGAGTAAGGAACGAGAGGACTGACATGAAAGGGTAGCAGAATAAAAAATTTCAGGGACTTGAGTGACTTGTATGGTGAGACATGATTAATCTCATCCAGAGATTGTAAAACCGCTGTTTGATCATTCTGCTCCTCACTGGTCACAAGTTCCCAAAAAGAAGAAAGGTTAATCTTGTTGGTTGGTTGGGCAGGTGGAAGGCATTGTACTGCAGCTCTGGACGTAAAATGCTGTTGAGTAGAGATGAGGCAATGAATTGGAAGAAATGGATGTAAATGTAAACCTGGTTTCAGTGTTGCATCTAACTACTGTTAGACATAGAAAATTTCTATCCTGCTAAAGTTTTAAAGAACCTTTTTTAACTTTAATTAACAATTTTTCTTAATTCAGTTAACTAAAATTTTCTTCATTATGACAGCCAGCTTGATCCCTTGTTTTTCATTTTTCATGTCATTGTTTCGTAGATGCTTTTTCAGAAACTGTACGTATTAACCAAATTTTTTGACATCCTGGTGGTTACCATTCTTGTCAGGCCTTTTTGATGATGTTACTGTAATGACTAAAGAATGAATATGGTGAATGTCTACAAAATTCTGGAAGTTTTCTTCTTAGAAATTCCACATTTAAACCTGCTATATATATAAAAATGCGTATGTTGCAACTTCTAACTTATCAGCACATTTCCTTGAAGATAATGGGATTGCAGTGAAATGGGACCCTATCTAAATATGTCAAATTGCATAACCTTCTAACACCCTATATACACAAAAGAATGCTGTATATATATATATATTTGTTGAAAATAAGATTTTAATGTAAATTTTTAGACATTAATTTTTCTATATATTTTGTTAATTTACAGTATCCAGATAAATTGGTATTGGTTTTCATTCTGGAAACTAAAATTGTAACTATTAATGTGACTATATTTTCTTATCCAAGACCTCAGTGCCAGGTTTTGCTATTAAGATTAGGTAAAGTACATGTTGGCTACATTTTAACTGCGAGTTTTTAGAATAGTTTAAACATGTAGGTAAACAAGCCACAGTATATATAGGCAGTGTAGGGTTTCTTTAAAAGGTCATCTGTGTAAGTCAGCTACAAATCACTTTTCAGTTGCCAGTCGTCTTGTTGCTATTATTTATGTTATGAAAATTCTATTAAAATATATTAAATTTTTTTTCATATTTTTTATTGCTGGATGATTCAGACCGCATTATTGACACTGTTTTGTGATTTGTTTTTAGCTTCTTTATTCGGAAATGTCTTCTAAATTTAGGGAGACATAAAGTTGACAAAAAGCTACATATGTTTTTTCCACCCTCTTCCAACTGCCTGATACTTTGTCAAGAGTGTAAAATTATGTAGCAGGGAGTAAAATATGGATTAAGCAAGATTCAATCATCCTGAAAGAGGCACTGCTTTGTTCTGTGTTTTGGTTTACTCCCATTATTTTTTTCTTCTTTTTTTTTTCTCCATGTGTCCGTGTTTTGTTTCCCCCTGCTTTTAAGCAAAATTATGTGATTTATCATAGTGCTTTACTTTGGATCCCAGCTCACTGAAATAATTCAACACATAGCTCTTTTTTATTGTGTTTTTATTTCAGCAAGCCATTTTTTTTGCCCAATAGGATACTGTTTGGACACCTGAAAATTCAAATGAAAAAGGAAATTTTTGCCTGAGTAGTTTTTGACCAACTTTTCGAAGCAGAGCATGCTATTTGTAAAATTTTGGCAATCTATATACATTTTCTGTATATTGTACCACTTGCTTGTGCAAACACGACCTGTTGTATGTTTTGCCTACAGTATTAATGCAGCATATCACATGTTATCTGGGTCACATCACTTACGTGTTCTGTCTCGTTGCTACTTTATGGCCAGGCTTCCACATTTGTGCGTCTCATTGCATTTTGAAAGATGACAGATACCCAGAGCTCAATGTAGAGAAACAAACTACTGCTGAAATCTGCAGTAAAACATAGAAAAGTCTAGAGAAAATGGAGAGAGCAAGAGAAGAACAACCAATGCAACAGATTTTAGATTGACATAGAAAGAGTTGTAGAACTAATCACTAATCACAGTATACTATAGTTACTACAACTTTAATTTGACTGATTGTTAAGTATTTTGGGGAGAGAAAAGTCTGATTTGCCATCAGATTCACAAATATATAGTTAGATTTTAAGTACCTTTCTTAACACTAAGCATATGTCTATAGTCTGGTAACAAAAGCCACCAAATAGAATTTGATGTTTCCAACTAATTTAGACAGTACACTCAAAGGCTAAGGAACAAATTAACATGTTTTAACCCAAGTTCAGTGCAGCTATGGAAATTTTTATTTGTATCGAACTCATGTGCAAGTAGATTTGGGCTGAATTTGCAAAGCTTTCTTATCCCCCTTAAAACTGATTTTTCTTTCTGTGAGGGTTTTTTTGGCACAGTTTGTGTGAAGCAGGCTTTAAAACATTGGGCATAAGTCTGAGAGTAATAATAACCATGGATTTGAGGCAAAGGAGAATTAGTAGCAGCTTCAGGTATCAGTGGGTGCGAAGGTCTCTGTCATTAAGGACCACACTAAATAAACATGCTGGAATATGATTGCTTTATTGCTCTTTGCTCATTTTATGTAGTTTTATTGCCCTACTAATGACTGTAGAATTAGGTGTGTAAGGGAGGTCTGAAAATATAGAACTAAAAGACGTACATAGAAAAGTGTGTGCTTCCTGTAGAGATTCCAACTTCTCATCATGGATGATGGAGAGACTTATTTGCCTTGCATAGATGAGTGAGGGTGGCGAGAGAGGCACAGAGGGACCTCAAGAACAGATCTATATCTAAACTTCATCCTCACTTTAGTACCCCTGATGATTTCTATGTGCCTTTATAGTGATCCCAGTGGGAGAGGCTGTGTCATTTCAAGTAGTGCTTTTTTCCTCCACTATTAGCCAAATGGTATATTCCTGATCCAGGGGCTATACGTGAAAATACACAGATAAGAATTAATTTTATATATGCTTAACTATTGAATAAAATACTCTAATTTATAATAATGCCAGAATCAATCTGGCGTGCTGGTGTAACAGTACCACTTCTGAGGACAGAAAGTACTGATGGGCTAATAATTTTACTGCTTTCTATTTTGCATTCACTGCAGTTTACAAGATCAATAAAGAATGTAGTACCTCAGCAGACTTACAGTTTAGACTGTAAGAATCTCTGTTCTCGACTAAAGTCCTGTTGTATCTAAATAAGGGGAGTTAGTTTCATCCCTGGTGTTTAGAAGTGATTTTCTGTGTTGTCAATTTCTTCCAAGGGAAAATAGGATGTATTACCCATAAGGTTTCAAGTAATGTAAAAGGCAAAGGAAAGAATGTTGCTGAAGCAGGTGGATATTTTTGAAATACGAAAACCTAAAAATGACATGCTTTTATTTAGAACTTAATAGCATGAAGTTATATTTGGGGTGCAGAAGCAAATTGTCTTTCAGAACTTTATGAGTGACCAGTGCATATTTTGTTTGGATTTAAGAGTTGCTCATGAATGCATAGACTATGCATACATAAGAATGTATAGAATTAATAGGCAACATTGAAGTAAATATATATAAAGCAATAAATAGGTAGTGCCTGCCTAGCATTTAAAAGCCTAGCACTTAAAAGTGCAGTTCACCCCACCCAAGAAGAGTCAGCAAGGCTGCAAAAGTTGTAAAGTAGTTCTCAAGGTTACTGCAAAATGTCCCTTTGTTTCTTTCATGCCTTCATGCTTTTTGAAATGCTGTGCACATAGTCAAATTAAAATTGTTTTTCTTTCAGGCTTTTCTACTACAAATCCTGTTTTACTATGTAGTTTACCCAGTTTACCTAAACATTAGTCATCCAAAGAGCAGGGGATCTTTTATTCATATGCTTCTATGTCAACAGAACTGCAGTCTTAAAAACCATTTTGTCTTCTATTCCCTATATGTAATCCTTCCAGATAGTATTTCAAGACATTGTATAAATTCTATGCTTTTTTCCTCTACAAGTGGAAGAAAATCTGGCGTCAATGTTGTCTGATGACTTAAGCATTTTCTTTAATCTTCAGAAATGCCTTTATACCTTGAATGAAAGCACTGTATTCTCAACCTTTATAATCCAAATACGAATTTTATTTAGGAGCACAGTTGGTTTGCGTTGTAGGTAGCTTAGCATTTATTTTACTCTTATTGGCTGCAGGTATTACCTAGAGATGAGGATGGAAACTCAGCCTAGGAAATCAGCCTTTCCTCACCTGTGTATGAAGAACTGAAGTGTCTGTGCTTTGTTGTTTTCTTTTTTGAATGTGAGTAAAGTTTTGCTGCATGCTTCACTAACCTCCTTGCTTGCTAGAGACTAAATCATTGCCTGTCCTATTTCAACATGCGTCTCACTCAGAAACTGATGGCCGTTTGGAGATGAATCAGTTGTAAAGGTCATGTGCTTCTGAAAGCCATATAAATACCTCTGAAATTGGAGAAGCTAGTGGTAGGTTGGTGGCAGGTATGCACACCCCAAAATTTTTTGCTGAATAATATCACTATTTTGTCCACCCAAGGCTGTGTGTGCTCCTCATGAGGCAATTGTTCCTCATCATATCTTATTACTTTATCCAGTTCAGATTTTCCAGTATTCTGGGAAAAGTTAAACGGAAGACTTGTGAGCCACTAGTTACTTCTTTCTTTTTTTAAATTGGTATGCTTTAGTCAGCTAATTAAGGGCTTTACAACTCCAACATGTATTGACCATGAAGACCTTATACTTGAAAGCTGATGGTTTTTTTGGTGGATTTCATTAGACTTTGAATGATCAGAGATTCTTCAGTTCTGGCCTTAAATATATGTCACTTGAAAAAAATTCCTCCCGTTTCCACTTGTTAAGTGAATTCTGCCTTGAGTGTTTTCCTCTGTCCTCTAGTGAGCTCCACGATTCTTGTTCCTTTCTACTCAGCAGCAGCTTGTGTTTTGAATTCAGTCCCACTTGGTTCATCACGATAATTTTTTTGCACATTTTTTATGTTTAATAACACTACTTTAGCTCAATTTGTGCAAACATCTTTTGGGCTTGTTATAATTTGATTTTCTGTCAAGGATAGTTCCAAAGAAGAGAAAGTGATGGGCAGAGGAAGTGATGCTGATGTATACCTTATTTGCAATTCTAATAACAGCTTTGTGAATTTGAACACATTAGTAAAGAGCACTTCATTCAAGTGCATATTACCACAGAACTTGCTAAACATGCCTAAGAATAATGCTATTCTAATCTGGGCAAATTAGATGGATAACATAATTTACAGCAGTTGTTAATTATGCATCAGCTTCAATCACAGCATAATTCTGTTAATTGCTTATCAAAATGAGGTTAACTTTCTGTAATTTATATTTCTTTAATTTTTAATTAGCATAATACACTTGATATTTTTCACTGGCCACTTTATAAAAAAGTAGTCATGATGCAAATGTTCAGCACAGTAAGACTAGAAGGGATCTCCTGAGTCACCAATTTGGCTGACATCACCAACCCATGTAATACCTTTCATAAATTTCTCTCCATGTCTTAAAACCAGTTAGGTTCCTCACCTCTGCTGCCCAAATGGAGGAGGTTTGTTGCAGTGCCGTTACCCTGATGTGTTTAGAAGCTTTCCACTTGCCGGCCTCAAATTTATGCTTTTGTTCTAACGGCAGAACTGTTTTATTGTCTAAATAATTTTTTCTCCTATGTCGCTTACAGCGCATGATTTATTTGTAGAATAAACACTCTCACTTTTCAGTTCCCTGAGATGGGCAAACCAACTCCTTTTAGTCTCCTTCAGTAAGATCTACATTCTTGTGCCCTGAACATGGCTGGCAATCCATTAGTGCTCCTTAATTCCAGCTGTAATGGCAGCTTTTAACTCCCCTCCTTGTGTAGATGGAAGCAGAAGTGCCATTCACTGTCAGGTGAATGACAGATACCAGGAGATGCAGATGAGTTCTGCTGGCTCTAGGAAATGAGTCCAGAAGTACTCGTGGAGGTGATTTGCTGGCTTCTTATTCTGGCTAAATTAATAGATATGGCAGTGTTTTAGTTACAACTGTTTGAGATAGCTAATTCAGTCTTTTCAAACCAAGTCCATCATGGTAATTTTATTTATGTATACACCTCAAAAATAGGGAATGCTATTAATGCTAGTAATTTAGCCTGGGCAGGCTAGAAAGCTGTTGTTGTTCTTATGGAAAAAAAATTTCATTGAGAGTTGTGACACTGGGAAACAGCTAGAGAACAGTCCTATACTGGAGAGAGAATTAGAGAACTAGTTGGGAAAAAACTCTGCAGTGAAGAACTAAAGAGTCGTGGTAGACAGCAAGCAGAGCATGAGCCAGCAGTGAATCCCAGGAGAAGAGGGCCAACAGCATCCTGGGCTGTATTAGCAGGGCTGAGGGAAATTATTACGTCCTTTTACTCAGCACTTGTTAGATGCCATCTAAAATGGTGCATCCTTGCCCACTCTCCCCCTTCTTTCTTTGAGGAAATAAATGGATTAACTGAAGAAAGTTCAGTGGAGGGCCACCAAGATGGTAAGGGGCTGACACATCTGCCCAGTTGAGGAGAAGCTGATGGACCAGAGTTGTTTCGGCCTGGAGATGGCTTTGTGGGAAAAAAGCTCACAGCAGCCTCTGATACCTCAAGGCTGTTTGTGAAAAGATGGGCTTTCAGCTGTGGTGCAGGTAGGAGGACAGGAGACTATGGACATAAGTTGAAGTAAAAGTATTTCAGACTGTATGTAAGGAGAAAAAT
Organism: Rhagologus leucostigma; assembly: GCA_013397725.1. Classification (NCBI taxonomy): domain Eukaryota; kingdom Metazoa; phylum Chordata; class Aves; order Passeriformes; genus Rhagologus; species Rhagologus leucostigma. Next base: position 1,934,965 of record VZTD01001193.1, on the reverse strand, counting down.
TCCCACTGGGAGAACCAGAAGACACCAGGTCCAGTAGGAAAACAGAGTGCCCAGAGAGGTTAGGCAGTCTCCATTCTTCAAACTAATTTTGGATATGCCTGTTTTAAGGCCTTAGCAACCTGGTGTGACCTGCATTGAGAAGAAAGTTGAACTCGATCATCTCCTGAGAACCTTGAAGTAAAAGATTAAGAATGTATTCAAGATTCCTCATGTCCATAGTAGTATTTTACACAATTCCTCCTTTTGGACTCATAAAACTTGCTAATGGATGTTATACAAATACCAAGTCATTTAGTTCTCTCCTGTATCTCTTCTTTCTTGACTGCATTTAATATTCAGATCCCTTTCAGAAAATAACACTAGGAATAATATATTTTTATTTATTTTTATTTATCTTTTTTCCATTTTCTTTCTCTTTTTCCTTTTCTTTTTCTTCCTTCACTTCAAAACAATATAATACAGCAATATGCTACAATATTATTTCAGTCATTTTAGTTCTCTTCTGTCTTAGAAATTAGCAAAGAGCCCAGGATCCAGTTTCACCTTTGAGTCTTCTCTTTGTTTTTCTCTCCTAAATAATGAAAAGTATGACTTCACTTATGTGAAATCAAACTGGTTACAGAAAAGATTGTATCTTCGTGTCTCTTTAGTATTTAGTTTTTTTAGTATTTAATGATTCTGAACATTTTGGGTTCCCAAAGTAATTACTTCTGCCACACTTCCTTGGAATGGTTGGTTTTCAGATCTTTTTTAACTGTTCCTTTCAAGATAACAGTAGACAACACTGGAGTTCTGTTTCTTTTTTTTTTCTTCCAAGAACACTATGTAGATCAGATGAGACAAGTCGCATCAGTCTTCAACTAGAAAAAATTTATTGTGTTTTCTATCCCTAGCATTTATTTTATGTAAAAAAAAAAAAAGTAAGTGTAACAAAGAAGTTCCAGTATTGTCCAGAGTTGTACTTACTCGAAAGCCCAGGCAAGCCCAAGTTTTCGCAGAAGTGCCATCTTTATTAGACCAAGCAGGACTTTCACTTCAAACAGCCAACACTGCTGTTCTCATATGCTTTTGATAGGTATGGCAGTCAGACACTACAGCTGCTAGACTCTGACTCTAGACCTTACACCACCTTAAAAGGAAAATCATGTTTCCCCTATTTTTCCACTCACCTGCAGATTCTGAAAGTTTTCAAATGGTTTTTTTGTTGTATGTGTAATGTACTTTAACATAATTAGGATACACCCAGTAGTGACCTTTCCATGACCTAAGTGAAGTCATCTTTGTTTCCTTGCATACAACTGCTAGGGACTCAGCTTTCCAGATTCCTGAACGAATTGTTCTTTTTGATTAGGACAGTCTTTTCTACTGCTTCTTTTTTGAAGTTGAAGGACTAAATTTTCACAGGAAGTTACTTCTACCATTCTCGTAAATTAGATAGGAGTATTTAAATACTAATTTGTTTTAAATGCCAATTTAATAATAGAACTCACTTATCAAAAGTGGACTGTCACCTTAGATATTTTCTCACGTGTCTAGTTAAAGCAATGTTATCTAAAAGATTAATCAATTTTAGGTGTTGTCAGGGCATTTAATCTGTAGCAAGTACAGTTCATGGTTGCTTTTTCTCCTTAATCAGACAAAAAGACTTATATCTTTAGTGCATTGTTTTAAAAAAATCTCCAGAACTTCAGAGTGCAGCAAATTTTGTGTGTCTTCGGAGATAAATTTGACAGATCTGTTGTGATTTCTCCTTTTTATCAATGTAGAGTATAGCTTTGAGAAGGCAGCTTAACTTCAAGCTGTTCCTGCAACTGTCTGCACTGTGTATATGTGCATCACAGTCCAGGCCCCAGGAGATGCACCTGAACAGTGTCCCAGCGAGGTGGGGAAGCAACCTGTGTCTTCTGCATACCTTGCTTTTCTGTTGTCAGGCCAGAGAAGGTATCAGCCAGGAAAAGAACCTGTGTGCTTGGTGCACCTTCTAAAGAAAATTATAGTCCTGTCCTTCGGTCTTGGGAATTTTGGGTATACATTGACTAACCAGGGATGCAGGCAAGACCATGCAGGAGAACTGTCCCACATTTAGGTATAGTAATTTAATATTTGCTTTGTTGCTTTCTGAGGAATGTTCTTCATCTAGCTTATTTTTAGTTTGATTTTTAAGTCTGATTCTGTTAATCCTCAATTGGTATAAAGTATCATTTTATGATTTCACCATTTTTGTGAAGTTGGCTGACTCTTTTCTTGAAGCTCACACCCTCTGAAATATATTTTAAGTTGGTGAAAACACTAATTATTGAACTAGGACATTAAAAATATTTTTAATTTTTTTTTAAGAGATAAAGGATATTTTTTGCTGGTATCTATAAGCTGTAGCAGTTGTGCTATATGATATATTTTCAGTTTGGAGAACTTGATCATGTGGAAAGGGCAGGAGGTGGGTCTCCATCCAGGCTCTCCACCTTCACCTCTCTTCTCAGATTTTGGGGAGTCATTTGTGCAGATTCACCTCACCTAACTCTAGGTGTCTGTTGCAGTTGTTTGAGCACTTTAGTTAGACAACCAGTGCGAAGAAATGGGTGTTTTGAGAGATGATTCAGTTCAACCTCCTTAAAGATAAGTTTGAGGAATCTGCCTGTTTCTGATCGATATATGCAAAGGGACTTGACTGTTTGGTTTGTATGCAGGCAGCTGTATTGTAGACACGTGGACTCAAGTGTCATAAACACTATCTTTGGTTGTCCTTTGCCTCATTTCTCTGTTTATTAAAAGGGGACTATAGTTTGTCCCTCTCTCACAGATGGGGAAATAATATTACCGATTGCAAAGTTCTCAGATAAAATGATGGAGCCTACCTACATGAATACATTAAACACATGAATATTGTTCATGTCCAGAAAATCCACCCAGACCCAACTGTTATCTATACTGCTGAAGGTAAACTTGATCATGTAACCTACATTATTGCAGCTACACATAATTTTTCATATTTTGTCTTGATGACTTGCCTTGTGTTTTTACACATAATGGCTCTTATGACCGTTTCTCTAAGTTTCCTCTTACCTTCTCTCAAGATGGAGACTAATTAAAACCTTGCTAGATCACTTCTATCTTCCATGCCAGTGAATTTTTCCCTGCTCAGCTCAGTGTTCTGCCTTCATTAGTTAGAAGAGATGCAGCCAAACTTATTTTCTAATATTTATCATCAGCTTTTAAAAGGGACTTCTACTGATTTTGAGCTTATTAAAATCACTGTTTAAAAGCTATTGGGAGCAGATATATCTGTACTTCTGTGAAATCACAGCATTTGATGTTTTGTTCCTACCTGGGAACACACCTAACGTGTTAAAATTAAAGAGATAACCACTGACCAATTGAAGAGTGTCTGTATGTGTACAGCAAAAGAAAGACCTGATCTCCTCCAGAGGATTCTGCTTTGTGCTCACTAGGATCTGAATTTGCTGTGCTTGGAATATAGATGCTTCTGCCAATAAAGATATCAGGTGTCCTTGACCTTCCTGATTCTTAAGACAACTGTTTTTTGAATTTTCAAGGAGATACTATTGTCAGTTCATGTCTGGTGAAAGCAAGAATGACTTTGTTCTCATTAGAAATATGATGTAATAATTTTAAGAAGAAGAGAAGGCTTCAGGCGGACCTTAGAGCAGGCTTTCAGTACCTGAAGGTGGCCTACAAAAAGGCTGGAGAGGGATTTTTCATAAGGGCATACAGTGATAGGACAAGGAGGAAAGGATTGAAGCCGAGGGACAGTGGGTTTGGATTGGATATTAGGAAGAAATTCTTTACTGTGAGGATGGCGAGACACTGGAAGAGGTTGTCCAGAGAAGCTGTGGATGCCCTGTCCCTGGAAGTGTTCAGGGTCAAGCTGGATGGGGCTTTAAGCAGCCTGGTCTAGTGGAAGGTGTCCCTGCCAATGGCAGAGGAGTTGGAACTGGATGATCTTTAAGGTCTTTTTCAACCCTAATCATTCCATGGTTTTATGAAAATCAGGATATTTTACACACATGCCTTCCTAGGCTGTCAGTTGTTCTAAAAACTTATTTATTTGGTGCATAAAATGGAGTTATTTTGATACTTTAAGGAGCTGATCCGAAATATGGTCAAAACAAAGAATATGCCTTTATGCTTTCTCATTGTTCCTTTGTTCAGGGAGTATTTGAAGTTTTTGTTCATTTGTCATACTTTCACTCTAAACTGATGGTCTTTAATATGCTCTGAACTTTTCATTAACTCATGTTTGTAACAATAGCAATTAGAGAAGTTGTTAAGCTAAGCATAACCATACTAGTGTCTTGGAAGAGTTAAACTGAGTGTGTTGACACAGCATTCTTTCTGCAGGAATGTGATGAGTCAGCTTAGGCTCTAGTTAAAAATTTTAATTTTAGACAGAATAACTGAAAATAATGGCACTTGTCTGGCTATTCAGTTAGTTAATTAGCCTTTTACGTAGGACCAAGAGTTATATAGTCACTAGCATGGGCAGAAGTGTACTGAGTTTGTTTTGAAAGGTTATGTAGAATACATAACTCATTCAGCAGGGGATAGAACATAGAAATTAGAAGACTTGCTACGATTAATTGATCACAAAGAAAAGAAAGATCCAGGCAAGCTAAAAAAAAAGAATACCAAACAAACCTTGCCTTGAAACTGGTTAACCTTTTTTTGAACTCTTTTATTGTATGGCAAAGGCAAGGGTGTTTATCTGCGGAAAAAAAATCTCATTATATGGTATTTCTAAGATAACTGTGAGTAAATTGTAAGTAAATTTTATCTAACTGGCTATATAAAACATTGTTTATGAGCAAGTTTGCATAAAACCTGCCAAGAAGGCTTATTAAGAAATTACTAATCACCTGGGGATGACTGAACAGGAGTGCTTAGTCTTGCTTATCAACAGCATGATGGTTTGGTTTTATCTTATGCCTGAACTCTTTCCTCTTTTCTTCTCATTTCACTCTGCTCTCCAGGACAACTCTCTGATTAATTTTCCTGTGTGTAGCAGAAAATAATAAGTTAACTGATTTAAGCAAATAATTAACAAGTGTATCCAGTCATTTAACTGTACTTCAGCAAGTCTCACCACAAAATTCTGTGCTACAAAAATCCTTTAAGCCCTCTAAATGGTCCACACTTCATGGCTATAGTGAGTTTTCAAGAATAAAATGAACTAAGGAATATTAAGTTAAAATAGAAATATTAAGTACTAACTCTACCCAATAGCAATTCACATACCTGAGAGCAAACCTAATCTGTCGCAAAACCTAATCTGTTTACAAAAGCAAAGCATTTGTAAAAAGCAAAAGTATCCTGGTTTTTATTCTTCCTCCCCATAAATATGCACAATTTTCTAATAGTGCCTGCTAACCTTAGATAGGGTTAGCAAATCTACTGTTAATCTGGACACAAAGCAAGCACAAAAATGGATTGAACTGGCAAAATACAAATTTGCTATTAGTTCATGGAGAGAATCCGGACATGGAGAATACAATGTGAAGAATTACTAAGATTCATTGGGTAGAAGGGAGAGCTTCGCCCTGTCAGATTAATTTTTGTAGGTATCCTCAGTGATAATTCAAGAGGCAAATTCAGCTGTCACAAAAACACTGACAATAAATTCCTGTGTGTACATACTCATGTATAAACATATGTGTAAACAAAGAAAGATTTTAAATCTGTGTAACACTTGATATCTACATGGCTTGTAGTCTACTGTGGACATCCTCCTGGAATGGCTAGATAAAGGAATATAACTGTTCTGTGTCCTCAGTCTTTACCGCCTAACCCTTGCATCTGGCTGTGTTCTGACTGAATAGAAAATATTAGGATACACTAGACTAGATGAGATTGGAATAGAATAGACTGTTTCAGTTGAAAGGGACTTACAACAACCGTCTAGTCCAACTGCCTGACCTAATCATTGCTGATCGAAGTAAAGCCTTGATGAGCATTGTCCAAATGCCTCTTAGACACTGGCAGGCTTGGGGTACTGATCACCTCTCTAGGAAATCTTCCATGTTCAACCACCCTCTGGTAAAAAATGCTTCCTAATGTCCAGTCTAAACCTCCCCTGACATAGCTTTGAACCATTCCCATTCAGCCTATCTCTGGATGTAGGGGAGAAGAGATCAGAATCTCCCTCCTTCTCCACTTCCCATCTTCAAAAAGCTGTAGAGAGCAATGATGGCACCCCTCAGCCTCCTTTTTGAATGACTGTCTTAAAGCTTCCACTTCACCATTACTCATCCTTCTAAATCTTCCCACAGAAGTGTGCTACTTCAAGTGACACCATCACAGCCTTGACTCTTCCGTCACCCTGGCACAATGCTCTCCCTCAGCACGGTTGTGCAGCTAGCTGGTGACATTTAGTGATGGCCTGTATGCAATGGTCCATGTTTGACCTCTTGGCTATGAGATGGCTTTTCCTTGAATATTTCCTACTGGTGGTATTATTTGCTGAAAGGCTGTCGTAAATACACCATGGGTTTCACTAAACCATTGACAAACAGTAGCATGGGACATCTGCAAAATGAAGAAGATACTGCCTTCATAATTTTGTTTTGTGAAGATTGTGGGTGAATACAATGTGAGAATCATCCTCAAAACACCTTTCTGTTAAAGAGAGAACACAGCTAAGGGTTTGTGAACTGCAATGTGTCTTATACTTTCTGAGATGCTATGCAGGTCACTCACTGATGTATGTGTGCATGTGTAAGTGATAAATAAAATCGGATAAACCAGATAGCTTTGCCTACCTTCACCTTAAGAGTTGATGTAACATCTCTTTGCATATGACACCATTATATTACTGTTGCTATCCTAGTAGCATGTCTCCTCAATGACACTGTGGTATATAAAGTGAATAAATAAATCATTTATCCTTTTAGAATAAGATGGAGAGAATTATATTTGGAATAGAGAGGGAGAATCTGAAAGCAAGCTATATCCTCAGGAAGTGTAAATTATCCTTCAGATTATCCTGCAGCAGCTATTCTTCAGGCTCAAAATATTTTAGAACTTTCATATTCCTTTGATATTTCCCCTCAGCTACTGACAGGGCAAATACTGAGGTGGATGCAAGATTAAAATTGTAAATTGCACTTCATAGAATTTGGAATACTAGATCTCTACTCAGCTTTGAAACTCTGATGTAGACTACTCACTGATGTCTTCATAACTATTTTTGGATTATTTCAAGCTTTAAAGAGTGCTGTAAGGTGGGTCTGTAGTATTTGACAAGTCAGACACCAGGCATGTTCTTTGTTTTTTATATTTATTCACATTCATGACCGTTGAAGTTGTGGCTGGTTGTTCTGAAAGACAAATAATTTTTTAAGCCAAAAACATAAATATGAAGACAATCAGACCTCTCAATAATTGTTTGTTGTCTGTTATACCAAAATGAAAAAAAAAACCCAAACACAACCCTCAACGTAACTTATGAAAGAAAGCTATATATGATGTATGTTAGAGTGAAGCTCAACATAATGAATGACCAATTTAACTGAAAAAAGGCAAATTCAATATGTGCAAGAATCTCCTTTCTATAGAATGCCTGGGGTGGTCTAAGCGTCTAAAAATGTGAGTAATGAAAACAGGCTAAGCCTAGATTTCCCACAAAGATCTGTACTTCGGTTTCACCTAGCATGATTTGTTACAGCTAGTCTTGCCACCTTGCCTAATAAGTGTGCCGTGAAAACCTGATACTCCATTCTGGTACTGACTTTGCTTTTCTAGTGTTTTATTTAACCATATAATTTTTAGGACAAAGTCAAAAGTCTAAATGCCATAAATTTACTTGTTGAAGGTGATGGTTGGTGCTGGGTTTGAGGAGTATGAGATGATGCCTTTGGTCACCTTAGTGGAAGTAGTTGTGCTATATGTTTATTCTCATGATTCAAAAATTGTTCTGAAAAATCCTTTCACATTAACCAGCTCAAAGGCAACTTTGTCCTTGTTTGGCTCTGAAATTTTTTGGGGGCCAGGGCAAGGTGGGGGGCATGACAACATTACAAGCCTTGCTGTAATATCAGAATTGTAGAGGACTGTAGCCATGTTGCCATCATGTTATTTAGGTGTTAATCAAAAAGGATATTTCCTTTTGAAGAAGCTTGGTAATACACATTTATACTTTATCACAGATTTTTAAATCTGATCCAACTCTAACATTTTTATTTATTTAAAAAATAAAAAGCCAGCAATCTCTATCAAATAAAGTAATGCCACAGTGTTACAAACTTTTCCATGACAAACACGTCATAATTTTATGTTTTAGAATACAGGCAAACATTTCCCAGTCATTACTCATGGACCATTTATGAAGTACTTGGGGGTGGGTGTCAGCAGAGCTGATGTGATGGTGACTAGCAGTGTTCTAGCTGGCACTGAGGGTGTGTTCCAGGAGAGAGAGGCTCAGTCTGTGGTATTACGTGGGCGTGTATCTTTGTAAACCAAAGATGAGATTGCCTGTGGGTGTGCAGAAATTTTCACACTGCTTCCTGGGTAGCAAGCTTTTGGCAAATAAACTGTCTGGCTTGCAGGTCTCTTTGAGTTCACTGTAGTAAGGAAGGATTCTGGCTCAGCTCATATGGTTTCTTTAGAGTTTGTTAGTATGGACTCCATGCTAGTTTCCATACTCCCTGTCCTACATGTGCCAGCCATCAAGAGGGGAAACAGATCAAAATGTGTGTTTTGCCAGCATGCTGGATAAATATGACAGGTTGTTGACAAAAACAGGATGCCTTCCAAGTATGTCCACCACAATTCACTGTACTTGCAAAGCAGGAAATAGAGTGAAGCTGTGTTCTTAACCAGAATACATGGGAAACAAGAAAAAATATACCTTTGAATTAACACTTTATTCTGGCAACCTACATTTCTTACTAACATGGAAAGATAAAAGGACATATTGCTACTTACTCAAAAAAAACCCAGAAAAAACCCAAAACTGTTTCAGTGGTGATAGTAGTTTGAGATTTGTTTTTATTTTCAGGAAGACTTTTATGGAAATAACCTTGATTTTAGTAGGTTGTGCTGTATTTTATACCACAGTCAGAAAGAATGATTACATTTAATATGGAGAGCTGAACAATTAACAGAGTTAATAGTCTTAGAGATAAGATAGGAATGCTTTCTGTATGTGATCCTGAGGTCATCAGATTTAAAGAAGAAAAGCAAGAAAACCACATGAACAAAACCATTATTGTGTAATGGTTATTATTGTGTAAGCTTTCTTTTCACAATTACTGCAAAATTTACTTTGAGAAATTATTTCTTACTCAAATTTACATTATCACTTATCTCAAAGAAGTGTTTAGCAGTTTGACTAATTACACAGTTTTAAAACTTTTGCTGCCTTAGGCTGATATTTCTCGGCTGTCAGTAGTAGATGACTTAACTTAGGACATTTTATACTACAAGCTGCAGTGTCATTCATAATTTGAAAAACAGCGCAGGTGTCCAATATGAAAAGAAATCTGCTGTGTGGGAGTCTGAATACTAGTGAATAGTATAAAGCTTGAACTGACATAAGACCAAAAGCCGTTCATCATTAGCTTCTTTCGTCAACTGCTCTAATTCCAGGACTGCATTCTAATCCACCTAAGGCTAAAAGAAAACATATTAATATTTTACCATAGTGATTTAGTATACATTAATTGTTCATGATGTACTTCATGATGCCAAAAATCCCCCAGAAAGCACATTTTTACGAGTGCAAGATTTGACTGTAAGAAGTTTCCTTAGCAAAACATGAAAAAATAGTATAAAGAATGTCTTTCCTATAGAGTACATTTTTCCACATTAAAAAATCAATTGAAATGAGTTTTTATATGACAGAAGTATGAAGGGTCAATTCATTCCCTCTGTTTAGCAGTCACTAAGGGACCTGTTTTGGCAGCATTGAAGAAGTTCTGCTAATAGCAGAGGGAATAGCAGGATTTGATCATGTCATACATGATATCTTCCATCTTCCATTCATTCCCATATGTTAAATTTACTTATATGCCAGAATGTTTTCAGAACTGGCATTTTGAAATAAAAAAATATGCAATGGATATGTTTGAAAGCATACAATTTTGGTGTTAAAATCCAGACAATATTTATAGAAAATCTTATCAAAAAGTGTACACTGAAGAACAAAAGATAATTCTAGTTAACATGTAAGCCTTTTTATATTATGCTAAGTAGCATATTAAGGCAATGAATCATTTGTTATGTAACTAGTAATTAGTTTTATAGCAAATACTATACAAACACAACAAATGGTTGTAGCAAATACAACAAATTCTGCTACAGAAGAAACTTTTCAAACTGAGCTATCAGGTAATATAAAATTATTCCATCTCATGATGAAACCGCAGTGATTTCCTAAACAATATTCGCTGTCAACAAATAGCTCTTCATCAATCTTAATTTAATATACTTCTTTAAGAAAAGGGAAGAAATATTAGCTGTGTTTAAAAACTGTGAAACCTTGTACACTTTCAGTACTGTGAAATGACACTTTCTGAGTAATTTTTTTCCATGACTGTAGGCAGTAAATATTCTAAAATTTCAGTCATATTCTTAAATATCTTTTAAAATTGCCATTTTTTTGTACTGTCTTCTGTCGTGTATAGGAAGTGTTTTGTCATATCAGTTGTTAATAAATGTGCTATTCATATGAATGCATGAAATTATAGGATTGCCCTTTTAAGAAGTAACTTTTGCAGTTTTTTGATATGTCATTAAATATAATAATGGATGAATGGTTTAAAGGAAAAGGAATAGCAGTAGGTCGAAAAGGACAGCCCTTGTGGAGACCCTCCAAAATCTGAGGAGAATTTGTGCAAGCAGTAACACAACTGTAAACATGCTTTGGTTTAGGGATAGGTCTGTGAATTATACAGGAATCCTGTTGGCATAATTATGTTACTGGGCTCTGTTGGAGTCAGGAGAAGAATCGGCCTGAGACTGCATCTACGCGTCCACAAGGAGACAGGATGATTTGTGACTCTCAGGTAACCCTGGGGACATGGATATTAGAAGGATGAATTTTGAAAGGCTTTTTTCCTAGGTCTTTTCCTGTAAATTGTCCTCCTTCATTGGTAACTTGTCTGTCATAAATTGCTTTTTTAAATGTTTATTTAATTAGTTAATCAAGGAGTTGGTTTGTGGTGCCCTTTTACAGCTAGTTTTACTGAACAGCAACTGCAGACATTCTTTTCCATTCAAATATGCATTTCAACGCTGTATATACAGTTACTAGCTCTTGTTAATTAGGCATAAACGGGGCAGTTTTCCTGTATATGTAATCTTTATGTAACTGTTTTTCAGCAGTGTAAAGGGTAGTTTTCTGTAAAGAATGTATTGAGAAGTAATAGCATTTGAAATCCTGCTATCCAGCATTTGAAAGCACCAGATTAGCAAGTGAAATTCTGCTTTTCAGCTATATATTTGGCACAGATTCAAGCAGCTTTACAGGGGGGTTTTTAACTGGGTTTGTACACGCCATGTCTACCAACTGATGAGCTGTGGACCTACCCAGAGATTCTTCATTACAGAGAAGGTGATTAATATTTCTTTCCCCCCTGTGCACCCTGAATGGTGCTTGGAAATGCCATGCGGCCATCACATCTTGTATGAAAGAGGGTTAGAGCAGGATGCCACTGTCTGAGAGTGTGCAGGGTCCAGTGCCTGGAGCCATTGCAGCAGCACAGTGTGTGATGGAGGGGATTTATGAACTGGCCTTGCTGCAGACTTGTGTGACTTGAAGTCTTGCTTAAGGATGCCTACAGAGCTAGGTCATTGTCAGTGGGAAAGAACACTACCAGCTGTAAAATGGGAGGTTTTACAGCTGTCTTTTAAAATATGAAGGTGGGTGATTTGGGTATAGTTTGAGATAGTCCATAATCATATCACATTTCCTTATTGTTCTTAAGAGAGAGAGCAAAATGGCATATGAACTCAGAGTCTCTACACAGACCAACCAGAGTAGTTTGTTTAGAACTGTTTGTACCACACATTGACAACAAAATGTGCAGCAAAGCATAAGGGATAGGAAGCTTCCTGCACGTCCTTGGGTTCATGCAAGAACTGGGGGCAATACAACTCCTGATAAGATTATTTCAAAAAGCATTCCAAGATTATCGGAAGGGTTGCACTGTATCATAAAAGAAAAAAAATACCCAGGTAAAATACAGCATAGAGAAGCAGTTTTCCAGCTCCTCCCATTGCTGCACGCAAGTGACACAGTTATAGTTAACTTCGGATTATCAATCACTGTGAAACAGAATGGGAAGGTTGTACATTTGAACAGCTTTTCCACTGCTTTTGCATTCAATGATGAGGCTCTCAGAACCAATACTGGACATGGAAATGGCAAACTACAGTGAAGTTTTAGATCCGACGTATACAGCACTGGAGTTTGAAACTATGCAGATTCTATATAATGGCAGTGGTGAGTTCTGCCCTGTGAGGCAAAATCAAGCCAGTTAACAGAAAAAGTGAAGTTTAGTAATGCTATAAGGTGTTAGCTAAATTTTTTATTAATGGAGCATTTGGGGGTTGTTTTCAAACTACAGATCTGCTCTCTTACACTTCATCGCTGACTCTAAGTTAGTAACATTATAATTCTTTAAGGAAAATAAAAGAGAGGTTATATATAATAAAGTAGCTGTACTGTCACCACTCAGTTAATCAAAGGAAGAAAATGGTCTATTCAGCAGTTGTTTTATTTACTGTAAGACAAATGAATAACTAGTATTGACAGTTTGGACATGGAAGTATATTTCGTATATAACTTTCAGAAGGAAAGGACGAAATTTTACAGAGGTTTGTGAAAAAAATAGTTGCTGTTTCTTGATGCCTAGTTTCTAATTGTTGGACTAATTTTTTTTTATTTAACTGTTAATCCAGCCTTTCTAGCTAAGTGTATATATGAACAAGAGTGATTTAAAAAGAATCACATTGGCTTTCTAGAGGATAATGTTTAGCTGAGAAAAAGTATTTGCATTTGGCTAATGTAACACTTTAGGTAGACTTTTTATATACAGTTTTTGAGAAGTTGTATCAATGATTTATGCTTGAAATAAAAAGCATACCATTTCAATCTGCCATTGAGTACTCACCAAAAAAAAAAAAAAGAAATGGGAATAAAAGTATCAGGCAAGTTAAACTACTCAAAAATGGCCTTCCAAATCTTTTAATACACTAAAAGTGTTGGTTTATTGTATCTTAAAGTATAATTCATAGATCTATAATAGTATGTATTTTTAAAAGGAAGAACCAATATGTAGTGATTTGCAGGAAAAATATTTAGCACCTGCATTTTCACATATTCCTTCCATATAGAACCAAATTAAGGTTTTATTGTTGGGCTTTAAGCTTTATCTGAATTTCTGATGTTACATTGCAGCAAGCTTAGTAAACAGAAGGGTGGATTTGGTAATTGATTTAGGAAGAGAAAACAGAACTTTATGCCCTAACTGAATTTGAAGCTATCCACAATGATTATATAACTTTAGATGATTTCTCTGCGTTTTGTTCTAATATGGGTATTTCATTGGTCATCTGTTTTTTGCTGAATAGCACCCTTTTGGATCTGTTAATGTTAAATAAAATCGGAAGGCAGATTAGGGAGGTTGTGCTTGGTTGCATTATGTGTTGGCGATAGAGCTGGTTAAATTATCACCATGAGTGATTAGCTTGATAATTATTAGTTATCAGGTACAGCCTTTACATATTTAGAGTTTTTTTAGAGTTTAGCCTAAATATTTTCTTAAAGCATTTATAAAAACATTGTCTTGTTACGGTGCTGGTCTGGAACTGAAAGCTGCCCCTTATGAACCTTCTTGTGTATCTTTTCTAGCTGTCTAAATTAATTAGGAACATTTAGAGAAGTTTAACAAGCCACATTCAGGCAGATTACACAGTTCTATTGAAATCAAAGAATTTTTCAACATCAGGTCAATTTTCCAGATATTTTATTTCAGAATAACACCAAAGAAAATAAATATGTCCTTGTATTTATATGCACAACTTCTATTGCTGTGAAATATTTCATCATAACATTTAAATATTGTATTTTTAATTATTCTGCTGGATGATTTGAATTTACAAAACTCCAAAAGAAAAGTCTTATATTTTTCTAAAACAATTCTGTAACCTAGTTGAAAAATAATTTTCCAGTCACTACAATCCTAATTTTAAAATAAAATCTTTATAGAACTGAATTCTTACTTTTAATATTTCATTTTATTTAATAATTTTTAATGTAATTCCTATCGATTACAGCTCTGTAAAACATAACAAAACAGAAAGGTTGCTTGTCTCTGTATCTAAAGAACACTTTAACTTTTAAGCTCTGTGAGACTATATTTTCATATAAAATGAAAATTTTATAATGTATTTGTGTTATGCATTTCAGTTGGATCTATACAATACGAATAGTATTACGTATCAATATTAACAGTTTTATTGTTCATCCTGTACACTGTTCATGAACTCATGTACTTGACTTTTGATTCCATGTTTGCATATCTAATTAATGTAGCACTTTTTCCTCTCCTGGACAAAACAGCTACAAATGCTCAGGGAATATTTTCCTTTCATTTAAACCAAAAGCGAAACACAAAAAGCTATTTTGCAATTATTTCTTTGACCATATCTGCTAACATTGTGACTCAAAGAATAAATATATCTGGTTTGATTTCAGGTGAATTTATTCAGTAGTGTTTACCATATTCTGTGACTAATTGTTAATCATGTACCTAGTATTCTGTGCAAGGAAAGACTGCACTAGTGTTTGTGTCAAAAATATCTTTGAGGAGATAAAAGACTCTTAGCATACGTTTTTGTTTGGGTTTTTTTAATTAAGTTGTGCAAAACCCCCCTCTTTTTTTGTTTCTTTGTTTAATGTCACAAACTTTTGTATGAGAGTTGCCAGCTATTGCCAGCTTGTATGAGAACTGATACATGAGATCTTTACCAGTTAACACCACTTTGTGCCAAAGTTCCTCTTCATGTTGCTAGTAATGTATGTGTAATTATAAATGAAGAAGTGCGCTTTAATTTTTAACCCTTCAGCTGAAAAGAGTTTAGAACACAATTATTTGTTGTTATGAACGTCATGAATTCTTTTAACATCTCTATCTTTGAAAGTGTTCATGTCAGTAAGAACCATGTATCTGATGTAATCAGATAGGTCATGCTATATAAATTGTTAAGTGGCAATTAAAAGAGAAAAGGCCAGAAAAAGCCTCTACTTAGGTACAACTTGTGCATGAGGTGCTTGTTGGAAGTTTTGTCCATAACTGTGTATGTTCTTGTCTCTTGTCAGACAGTTCAGGAGAAGCTGTCAACATGAATGCTGCTGACAACGGGGTCAGTAGTCTCTGTGCAATATGTGGAGACCGAGCAACCGGAAAACATTATGGTGCTTCCAGCTGTGATGGATGCAAGGGATTTTTTAGACGTAGCATAAGGAAAAACCACGTCTATACATGCAGGTATTTCAAAACTTCATCTAGAGGCACTAAATTAATGAATTTAAGCAAAGATTATATTCAGACCTTATCAGGATTTTCAAACTATGTCAGGGTATTTTCAGCTTTTTCTTAAGGAATGCTACTTGATATTACACATTCCAGAAACTATATCCAGATACTTGTTGAGGTTGCTGATGTCATTACATCACTCAGAAGCTGTTTAACTCTTTTATTTATTATTACAAAGGTCATCTCCTGAAAAAAAAAGAAAAGGAAAAATGCTCATATTTTCACTGCAATGTGAAAACTGTAATTCTTATCTGTTTTCTAAAAATTCTTTCCTGATGAAGGTTGTTTCTGAATAGAAAGTCTAAGATTTATGAGTCTTTTTTTAAGGGCTGTGCAAACACATCTGCACATATTCCCACTTGGTGTGACACACAGCTCTTTTGAGCAGCCATTTCCCCCCATCAGTCTGAATGGCAGTCTGTTAATTTCCAAATGGTGCCCAAAATATCACACTGTACCATCTTTGATGAAATTTTCTATGCAGGCTCAGGGCCATAAACTGTCCATTTTGAGCCACGAGCAGAACATATGGAAAACTCAGTGAGTTTAAACAAATCACTGCAGGGCTATATTGGATTTTTATGTCAAGATTTTGGTAGCGATGGGGCTACAAAAGTGGATTCTATGAGAAGCTGTCAGAAGTGTCCTCGGTGTCAGGTGAAGCCAATGCCAGCCAACTCCAAGATGGCCAAAGCTGAGCCTATCAGCAATGGTGGTATTGCCTCTGGGATAATGTATTTAAGAAGAAAAAATAATTATTGTGCAAAACCAAATTGTAGCTAGAGAAGAGACGAGTGAGAACATGAGACAGGAACAGCTCTGCAGACACCAAGTTCAGTGGAGAAGGAGGGGGAGAAGGTGCTCTAGGTGCTGGAGCGAAGATTCTCCTACAGCCCATGGTACAGACCATGGTGAGGCAGCTGTTCCCATGAAACCCATGGAAATCCACATGGGAGCAGATATCCACCTGCAGCCCATGGAGGACCCCCTGCTGGAGAAGGTGAATGCCTGAAAGAAGGCCATGAGCCCGTGGGAAGACTCTGCAGCTGCAGGCTCCTGGCCAGACCTATGGCCCCATGGAAGGAGGAGCCTACACTGGAGCAGGTTTTCTGGCAGAACTTTTGACTCCGCAGGGGACCCATTGCTGAAGCAGTCTGATCCTGAAGGACTGCACACTGTGGAAAGCACCCATGCTGGAGCAGTTCATGAAGAACTAAGCCCATGGAAAGGACTAACATTGGAGAAGTTCATGGAGAACTGTCACTGTTGTGAGAGGCCTGACAGTGGAACAGGTGAAGACTGTGAAGAGTCCTCTCCCTTGAGGAGGAGGCAGAAGCAGAGACGACATGTGGTGAACTGACTGTAGCCATTGTTTGGGATAACAAGAAAACATTTATAAGAATGCCTTGTTACTGGAAATGTTGTTTCCTACACTCTTCCTTGGTTGTGTAATACTCTTATAAGGAAACCTCTCCCTTATAGGCATAGCACAGTGATATAGCATAGACATACCTTTAAAGTGGTGTGTCAAGAGCTGACATAAGTGATTTCAGGAAGAGCTCTGCTTTTGCAGAGTCTGTTTATCTAAAAAACACATGAAAAGAAAAAAAGGCAGACCTAGACAGGGAGAGGGGCAAATGACTCATATGGATTTCCTTTAGGCACATCTGTAAATGTACATAATAGCCTGGGTAAGCCGCCTTGCAGTGTCATGCTCCGTGTATTTCAAGTCTTTATTTCATTGTGTTGGTTCCTCTCATTTCCTGTTTAGGTTGCCACCTGTAGTGATAAAACATGCAGCTTGTTCATTGTTATCTCCCAGAAGGAGTAAACACTGCCAGACAAGGGTAATGGTTTTGCAGCTAAGGGGCTCCTCCATGGCAGCAACATTTGGCTTTTTCCTTGACTGTCCTTTCCTTTTTCTATTTGCAGCTTTTCTTCTTTTTTTTCTTCCATTTGATGCAACCAGTTACTGACACACCTCACAAATCAGTAGAGGTGTAAATGATGTACATAACTACAAAATTTTCCAAATTGGCCTTTTCCAGTGCATACATGTGTTTGTACACATGCATATATTCCTGGAAAATGAGAAGGTATGAAACACCTCTTAAAACTGATCAATGCAACTGAAGGAGAGAGTCTGTGGTTGTAGAAATTATTCTGACAGGACAGATTAGTTGGTTTTCTTCTTTGTAATCAGGATGCTACTTTATTAATGCTTTATACATTTATCTTTTCTTGTCTCTGATAGATTCAACCGACAGTGTGTTGTTGACAAGGACAAAAGGAATCAATGCAGATATTGTCGTTTAAAAAAGTGTTTTCGAGCAGGAATGAAAAAGGAAGGTAATGGTGTTGTTTATTATTTGATATACAAAGAGAAAAAATATGAATTAGCTCTGAAATAGAATGAAAATTCTAAAAAACTCCAGCAGAATAAACCAGTGGAAAGTCTTCTTCTACAATGCCTTCATAATGGGGAAGTGCTTTTATACTGAGGTGAAATATGTCTTCTAACTTTCAAGTGGGTAAGCAGTTCTAGAGCTTTGAACATAAACAAGTCCATAGATTTAAAGTGAATTTGCAACTGTTTAATTCATGAATTCTGGCACCAGAATTCATTGATTTCTACCTATTGAGCCATATGCTGAAATATTTCAAACCATAAGATTTTACTTAAAATGTTTACCAAATCTGAGTAATAAAATCTCTATCTGGCTTTTTTTTTTCTACAGTAAATAATGACAGTGCCAATTTACTGGTTCTTCCCTTAAATTTAAGTGTATGAAGTATTTAAGCCAGAGAAAGGACTGTGAAGTTGAGTGAAAAAGTAGTGAGAAGAATAGTGGTAGTTGTCAGTGAAGTGTCCACATTAATTAACAAAAAATCTAATTTCCTTAGGGCTTAATATAGGAAAATTGCTACTTATGCATTCCACTGACAGATATGAGAAACGTGTCACAGTGATTCTTCTGTCAAAGTGGAAGGACCAATGACCATAGGAGCACAGTAGGGGAAGAAGGGCAGTGCAAATATTAGAGGTGGTTTTTTTTGTTGAGGCTGTTGTTTCAAGGACAGTTGTGATGTAGAGGCTAAAGATGTCCTTATCCGTTTCAAATACACACTCAAAAGTGGTTTGTCACAAACTTTGCTGCCTTTTTTGTTTGGAGCAATGTGCATCTGCTTGCAGGCCAGTCTGAAATGTGAGTGCTCAGTTCTCTTGTAACGCGGCTATCATTCTTTTAGTCTGTACAAAGGAAGCTTTTTCTTTATGCTCTTAAGTAACTGCACTGTAGTAGTGCTTTGCTAGTGTTCAAGTTACTGGTATGAGAGAAAATGGAATTTTCTCCTTGAAGCTGGATGGGGATATTCTAAACAGTGTTACACAGGGTATGAAATAGGCTTGCTAACTCTTGTGGATCTCCTTTAAGACACTTTAGCCTTTTGGAATTTGAGCCATTAAATCAGTAACGTATTTTATATATGTTATCAATCTAATATGAAGAAAGGGAAAGATCTGTGTATACACAGCAGCCCTAAAAGTTTTGCAAATAGCAGAGCTTTACAGACTTTCAAAACCTGTAATTAAAGAATAGTTCCTCTCAGAAGGGACATCTGGAATTCATCTAGTTCAGCCACCACTTAAACCAAGGCTGACATCTAGGTTCGGTCAGGTTGCTTGGGACCCTGTCCAGGCAGATTTACACAGTCCCTGAGAGGGGAGATTCAACAACCTCTTGCTCGGCAAGCTCTTCCAGTACTTGACCACCCTCAGTGGGAAGGGTTTCTTCCTTATAACAAGTTGGAATATGTCTTACTGCAGTTAGGGTAGTGTCCATTGGGTCTTGTCTTTTCATTAAGCATCTGAGAAGAATCTGGCTTCATTTTCTGTACGCTACAGAAATGAAGACCCTCACATCCATGTTGGTCCTCTCTTTTCCACATAAGCAAAGATGCCTGTCTCTGCTTCACCTTGTGCATGTTGTGGATTACATGTCCATAGCCCTCTGCTGGACGCTACCTACTTTTCCAGTATCTTTTGTGTGCTGGGGAACCCAAACCAGAGAAATGCTCATTTCCCTCAAGACGCTAATGCAGCCTGGTGCACGGCACAAAACTTTTAATCTACTCTGCCCTACTCTGATCCCACTGCATCTAAAACTTTCAACACTGCTTTTGTTTCGTTATAACCTCTCTACATGGTTAGGGCATGTCTTATAGTATAAGTGTAGCATAGAATCTATGATAGTTTCTCACATTGTTTCTAGAAAATCTCTTTTCTTCAGGACAAAGATAAGAAAGGCTTCAGTTGGTAAAAGCTTTACAAGTCCTCTTTGAGCAAATATACCACCCTCCTCACGGAGTCTCTGTTTAAGCTATTTTAGCCTGAACTGACAAAAAGTCTTTAGCCAGATAGTCTTGTCTAATAATCCAAAATTATGTATATGTAGAAGAAAATTAAAACATCCACCTATGGTTTTCAGTGTGCTCCACCAGTGACTTTCACTAGTGGAGTATTGTCAGAATACGTTACTATTTTAGTAATACTAATAAGCGCTGAACTTCTTTTAATTATTTATGCAGAACTTAAGCTGCTGAAATTCAGTGGATGCTTGTTTCAGCATTCTTTTACAAAAGGTTAGGTTTTCTCTTTCCTTTCTACAACATACTGTGTGTTTATCACAACACAAGATTTCTTCCTGTGACCTTAATAAAAGGCCCATCAGTGAGTGTCCTTGCAAAAAGTTAGTACACCTCTGGAATAAACTGTGTGCATTGTTCAGATAAACCCTGAACCTACTCAGTGCAGAGAATTTTTTTTTTTTTTATTATTGAAGCCTCTTATACTACTCACAAATTCTGTAATGCAGATTGTTTCCCACAAAATAGCAAATGTATCTTTGGAAATAAATCCGCTGCTCTTAAAAGACAATGAGATTCCTTCTGCAATACCAAGATTTCCATCGGCACAATTTTTTTTCCCCTTTTTTATTTTCCTTGGTCTAATCTTGGACATGATCTAGGTTTTAGAAAGATCTGACTGATAGTTTTTATTTTTTCTTCTTCCTTTAGTTCAAAAGTATGCCTTGTTGCTTCATAAGCCTTGCTTGTGCTGATTACAGATTCCTTATCCAAAGGTTTTTCAAATGCCTTTTTTTGGACCCCATGAGATAAAACTTACTGAATTTACTGTCCTAAAACTTTTTTGGTGTGTTGGGTTTTGGGTTGGATTTTTTTTTTCCTTTAACTTAGTTAATGTTCCATAAACTGGCTAGGAATGCAATGTCACTGAAGAGGAGCATGAGATTTAAGTTTCAAAATTACTTACTAGTGGATTAAATTCATGATTCATTCCTGTTTCATTGTTTCCCCACAGCAGGGCATGAGTAGGGCTGTTATACTTCCTCTGAGAAACAATTTTTCGATGGTGATGCTGTACCACTTGACCTGTTTGGCAGTCTAGAGATGTCCATTTCTGCAGTTATCATAAAGCCTTACTTATTAAATTGGTTAAAATTGAGACCGTGTGTTCAAGTTCAAAGGAAGAAAGAGATTTTACTGTAATTAAGCCAGTGACAAAAGTGCTGATGATTCAGTATCCATCTACAATTAGTTATACATGCCTTTTACTGGCAAGTAGTGTACCAGTAGAGACCATAAACATGTATTATCATCCTTTCTCATCACTCAGAGCTGAAAGCAGATGATCTTCTTTGAATGTCATATCTTTCAGTTCTTACAGTTATCTTATGAAATCTAGTAAAGTTCTGAAATTATACGGTGTGTCAGTGTTTACAAGTCAATAAATGAGATGATTATTCTTTTCCAGCTGTACAAAATGAACGGGACAGGATAAGTACGAGAAGAAACACTTTTGATGGCTGCAACAGTCCCTCTATTAGCACATTGTCGCAAGCTGAGACACTATCCCGTCAGGTACTGAGATCTATCGCAAAATTATTTAGTGATGTTGAGACCACTTTTACTAAAATTAAATACTTCTCAATTTCTTATTGTATTGAATATAATTATTGAGATTACTTTTTTTCTACTTCCAAAATGCACACAGCTTCCTCTTCTCAATGAAAGAAGCGGTAATAGAATACATTCTTGAAGCAAAGTCAATAAAAAAATTCTACTTTGTCCAGGACAATATGTCTTAGGCACCTTTCTTAATAAAGGTTTATGGTTCCTACTGCTCTTAAATCAGTTGCTGTCTTAGGCAGCTGGTGGCATCTATCTATCCTTGAAGCTGCCTTTCCCATCAAACATAGGGAAAAATTTGTCCTAAGCCATTACATTCACAGGGGTGTGGACGCACATTTCCTTAAATTCTTTTGAAAATCCCATTTTTAATATCCTTAGACATTATAAGTAAGATGAACAGAAGTGTTCCAACTGCAGTCTATTCACATCTTGCTTTTAAATTTTCTTTGTCTCATCTGAACTTCATTTTCTCTTTTTCTTTTTTTTTCCTATCCAATCAATTGCTGAATGGAACAGTCTCCAGTCCTTTTCTGCACCTCAGATAAATCATGGTCATTGATTCTGCATTCTTGCACCTCTTACTAACTTGCTTAGAATTTAACTGCCACCTTTATGATTTCATGCTGACTGATTTATACATCTCCAAATGTTTTGTAATCTCATCCTTTATCAGCATCTCTCTTAGGCTGGAACTGTCTGTAAAGAATTGATGCAGGAATTACTGGGTGATAGTCTTTGGCCCATATTGCATGTCCGGGCAGAGTAGATGAACATAATGTACCTTCCTACCTTTCATACCTATACAGTATGAAAAATATAGCTATTTTTATCTCCTTAGTAATTTTTTGAACTTGCTTATTGTGCTTTTTTATAATACTCCTTAATCATTTCCAACTGGTATGTGCAATTCAGGAATAAGAACTGTCTTGAATGGAATCACATCCTCAGCTGTTTATAGCACGAAGTTCTTCTCGAACAGTAGGTTCTGGGCCTAAAACATCACCTTGTGTATACACAAATTTATTGTACTTACTATTTGGTATGTTTTAGTAGAACAGAATTGCTTCCACTATGTCAAGCATATATGAAGATACAATCTTGGCCTCAAAGTCCGAAATACTCCATTAACATGATGGAAAAGCAAAGTCTTAAAAGTACTTGTTTTTCCCTCAATTCCATAGGTCTGTAAGATGAGTTCAGTCCTGAAAAGAGACTTAGAGGAGGTGGTGGTGTCCCAAATCATTATCCAAGTACTTCAGCTGTGAAATGAGGAAGAGGGTGCCATTCACCCCTTTTGAAATGTTCATAGTAAATAGGAAAAATTAGTTATTTTGTTCCTTAAGATCCCTTACAGGGGGGAATTGTCTAAGTACATTTTTTCCCCTACAGACCTGGGAGAGGTTTCCAGGATTATGTAAATATGAAAATGGCATGCTGGACTCTCATGTGAATAAAGGCATCTGTCCCTGGAGGATTTCAGAACAATTGGGATAGAGTGTTATATTGTCATGTTCATCAAGTCATTAATGAGTACAAGTTACACTGGGAAAGGTTTATTCTCAATATAATAAAGAAATTTTTACAGTGAGAGCAAGCTATTACTGGAGCAACCTTTCCAGGGATGTGGTGGAGTCCTTGTCACTGAAGATTTTCAAGATGCAATTGGACAGGGTGCTAGATAATCTCCTCTAGGATTCCTTTCCCACAAAAGGTTGGATTAGATGATCTTTCAAGGTCCTTCCTAACCTGTGCTAGTCTAGGATTCTGTCAAGTCAGTGACTCCTGTGCTGCGCCCGATAAATGAGAGGCATAAATGAGAGGTTAAAGCAATAGAGAAATAGAAATTGAAAAGCACATAGCTTCATATCCTTGTCAAGAGATGAAATCCTAGGTTCATAATGAATTCCATGGGAGTCATCCCATGAATCCCCAGCAGAATTTCACCAAGTAATTTCAGCATGGAGACTGCGGTTTGTAATGTAAGATGTAATTTATAAAAATGCATTTATAAAATGATTAAAATATATCAAGAAAAGGACAACATATCAACTTCATGAGTCAGTATGCCTAACAGTTAAATGATCTACCTCTTCTTAACTTTCTTGTGTTATCTAGTTGGTGCATGGTTAGTATCATTTTCAGGTAGATCAGAGTGCGACCTGCTATCAAAAATCTCTTCTTTGTACCCTTGAATCATGATCAAGACCCCTTTTACTCTTCTGGAAAAAAATGAAATGTATTGAATTTCTTTACTGTTTTTCTGTACTGAAGGTTTTCTAGACCGAATCACTCTGGTAGCTCTCACCTGAATGATATTCAGTATTTTCAACCTCGTTTTTATAGAGGAGATGCCAGAAATGGATTCATGATTATAGCATGGATTTCACACATTCTCTGTCTACAAAGAGACAATACCTCTAACCTTGTTCCTACGTGATAGCCTTTGAATTATGGGTCTGAGGAATTTTTCACCTGCCTAGCTGCTATATTTCCCTGAGAACTAATGTTCAGCTGGTTAACTGACATTAATATCTAAGCTGTTTTCAGTGTTTTACACTACTGAATTATGTAGGAAGCACAGAGCTTTATTTCAGGAGTGCAACTCCTTTTGAATACCCAAAGATAAGAGATTCACCAGAGATCCCACTGTGGGATTTAACATGGATATATGAATGAAGGGGAACTGGTAGGAGTCAACCTAAATAGCTTCCACTATCAAAAGTGTAGGAATGTAGTATTGGAAGACCAAACAATTAATTTCTTTTCCTGAGGAAGATAATCACACTACATAACTTCCCGAGTATGCTTTTGGTAATAAAACATAAAGGGAAAGTCAGTTTCATAGGCCTTGTACAGTGATCTTTTTTCTTTTTCTTTTTCTTTTTCTTTTTCTTTTTCTTTTTCTTTTTCTTTTTCTTTCTCTTTTTCTTTTTCTTTTTCTTTTTCTTTTCTTTTTCTTTCTCTTTCTCTTTTTCTTTCTCTTTCTCTTTTTCTTTTTCTTCTTCTTTTTCTTCTTTTCTTCTTTTTTTTCTTCTCTTTTTTCATTTTGTTTCCTTTTGTCTTTTTTTTTTCCCTTTTCACCTTACCTTTTTTTTTTTTGTTTCCCTAGTATGATAGCAACTATAAACTGACCTTACCTTTTCAGATTTGGCTTTATCTTAAGTTGGCTTTCCTGCCTGGCTTAAGAGAAAGCCTGATTTTGTTCCTTTCCTTGAAAAGTCATTAAGATTTCAGGATGTGGCTCAGTAGAAGTGCCCCAGCTCCAGGCCCAGAAAGATATTGTTCTCTTGCCATTTCAAAGAACACTGTTCACTGCAGGTGGTCTAATGCACACTCATATCCTTTACATTTCCTCTGAAATGTCTCAGGTCTCTGCCTACACCACTGCTTCATCATTACAAACCATTCTCCTCCAGGCACTAAAATGCCTCTGTTTTACCTTCTAAAGTTAATGATACTTATCTTTTCACTAGAAGAACATGCTACCCCTTTATCACTCTCTTTCTCTTAATACCTCTATTCCTTAATATTACTGCATGCCATTATGAGCTCTTCTTTTTTTCTGAAATGACGTAAATGTCAACCATTTTAAAGGAAAAAAAATCCCTTCTACAAATGAAAAGAGCTTTAGTGTGTTTAAAAATAGTATTTTGGAATGAGAAGATATTGTATCATGATATGATTAATTAAAGTTTTAGCATCCTGCAATGCACACTGGCAATAATGAGAAATAAAAATTTATAATTTATGTGCAGGGTAATGGTCCATATGGTCGAGGAATTTCTCAAGAGTATCTGCGATTACTGCTGTGATTTTTTCTTAAATATGCTGTTAACCAGTGAAAATAAAATTATATGAAATTTAACATTGTTCATTTTTTCTCTCGTTGTGGCCAGATCTCAATCTCCAGTCCTGGTGCTAGCACTGATATAAATGTTAAGAAAATTGCTGGTGTTAGTGATGTCTGTGAATCTATGAAGCAACAACTTTTGGTCCTCGTGGAATGGGCTAAATATATTCCAGGCTTCTGTGAACTACCCCTCGATGACCAGGTATAAGAGGAAAACAAAGAGAAAACTCTAATTAATGCTCTGTTACTCCTGTGATATTTAAATGTCGTGATGAAGCACTCATTCCTTTTTGTCTGAACAAATAGAGCTGGGTACTAGACCCACCCTCTTAATTTTTTTTTTTATATTTTGAAATAACACCACCACCACCACCACCACCGAAAAGACATTAACAAAAAGAAGCAGCACAGCAGCATATCTTTAAGTGTTTTGTTCTTTCTGTAGTCTTCTGGAAGCAGAACTTTTTTCTGACCTTAAAAAGTATTTGTTTCATTTTCACCTTTCATTATAATATGGTTTAAAACAGCATGTTATTTAATTTGAAGCAGGTCTTCTCTACTTGCAAAAACCAAAAGCGATTAGAATCTCAAACAAATTCCGAACATACTGATATCAATCCATAGCAAATAATCTTTCATACAATCCAATTGTATGAAAATTATATCAAATTGTACTAAAATTGTATTGTATATAATAAATGTGAGGGAAAAAAACATCAAATCTTGAAAATTCGTGAGGGTTTTTATGACAGAGGTCTGATCTATCATCACATCTGTAATATATCCTAGTATATCACTGGCTTTCAGAGCAGGTTGTGCTGGCAAACCCAGAACCAGTATCTCCACATTGTGGTGAGGAGTTCTCTGACAAGCAGCCTCAGCAGGAGGTTAATTCATTGCTTGGGATCTCTTGATTCCACACCAAAATCTGATTCATCTTGAAGATCACTCTATGAACTGGAATTGTGTAAATCTTTCTTTTTGTTTCTTCCGTCTCTCGTTTTTTAACAAAATCCTGCAAGTGTTAAGATCATCCTCGGTTTTGAACTGAGTCATTCCCTCTTATATCCTTCCTCAGGAATATTGTGTTTCAGGCCACAGGAGACCCCCCAAAACAGGAGTTTAGTGATGTCTTTGCAGACCCACAGAGCACATATGTGCACAAACTCAACATACTCAAATAAGTTAAAACTCTGCTCATGTGAAAGAGAATTTCAAATGCATTGGCTACACAAGGGCAACAAAAGCAAGCAAAAAATATTGCTGCTTTTATTGTTAAACATGAAGGAAAAGAGAATGTATCAAATGTCCTTAAAATGTTGTTGTCTGCATTTAAAAAATAAAATATCAGCTTAGAATGATAGGCTGAAAACACTCCTGCTATGCTTGAAGAGTTCATATTGGGAAATACTCTGAAACCTTAAGTACCTTAGAAAAGTAGGGACAAAGATGTTGAGAGATAAAACAAATGCCACTTTTTCATATATAGTAGCCAGTTTCTAAGGAGCATTGTGCATTCGGTTATAAAATAAGCCATCTGGTTTTGAAAAAATTATTCCTGATCTGGGAGTCAGCCTGATTTACAAACCATAGAGGAGGCCAGAGCAGCTAAGGTAACTCTACTGAGAACCTGATAAATCTTTAACGGTAAGTATTACCCAGGTGCTGTGTACCTTTATATCTCTCCTAAAGTGATTGTCTTGGATTAGAATGACTTGGAAAGAGATGAGTTCCTTGAGGAAATAAAGGCCGTTGCTGAAATTTCAAGCGGACATTAAAACCAGAGGAAAGTAGATAGGTGACAAAGAGTAAACTAATAAACACAAGTGCCTTCCCAGTACAAATTTGGATTCCTCTTTGTGGACAATAGTGGCTCTTTTAGCATATCTGGCTTTGTTGGGAAAAAGCTCTTTTAAGTACCACATAAATTTTTGGTTCAAGAGAAGAATGAAGCACTCATAGAACCAAATTTACTGTAGCAGTTCATTCCAGCCCACTGGACTCTTTAGTGTCAACTTAAAAAGCCAGAGAAAACTTTGTCAAGGGAATACGCACTAGGAAATAAATGCAGGTTGTGTGTTTATTGAGAAGTATTTTGCAGAGCCTGACGTTTAAAATCTAGACAGAATGCTAGAAGTGACAGAGGGTGACAATTTAATTAGAGAGTGCTGTTTTTATCATGCTAAGATTTTTACATTCACTTTACATTTTACACTGGAACCTTAACAGTCTTAAACATGTATCTAAGACACAGTAATATGTATCCTCTTTTCTTTTGCTCTTATTGAAACTTAACTGCTTTATCATCTAATGAGTCTGCTGTTTTTTTGTGAGGTTGCCCTGCTAAGAGCACATGCTGGGGAGCACCTGTTGCTTGGAGCAGCAAAACGATCCATGGCATATAAGGACATTTTACTTTTAGGTAAATATTGGTTTTGTTTTACTTGCTGCTGATGATGTTACAGTACATTAGCAACGATGTAATCACTTAAGTGGGACAACTGTTCTGGCACAATCAAAGCAATGCATTCTGTGAATGCTAAATAGCTATTAATGACATAATGTCACGTGCCTGTTCTAGCAAAAGCAGGTGGATGGTTTCATGTGAGTTAATACAGCTAAAGGTCTACTGGATACCAGAAACCACAATTTAAGGGAGTTCCTGGCAATTGCCTCCTTACATTATTGTCCTTTCTGCACCTTTGTCCCATAAAAAAATTGAACAAAACAACACCACCACAAAAACAGCATAAACACCCCTTTGCTTAGGAAAGGAGCATCTAGCCAGTTGCACATGTACTACTTTCAGTCTTCATGAAAACCATTTATCTGGAGCTTTTTCAGGAGTCTTTCTGACTCTACTGGCTAAAATATTAGATAGCTTGTTCCCTGCAACTCACTTTCCCAAGAGCCCTCTCACAGCTGCCTCAACAGTTGCCACAGGGCCACCATGTAAACATCATTCCTACTATCCCTGCTGTGTGACAGATGGGTGCATCCACCACACAGTGATCCACCACACAGTGATCCACCACACAGTGCCGAGGCACACCTCCAGTAGTGTATTCTTGGTCAGCTGAAAGGGCTCCTGTGCTGGGTTATATAAAGGGAACGTGGCTGTCAGGGAAGAGGATGTTGTCACATGATGGAAGAGTATTTTCTAGTTCCTGCAACGGAGAGGCCCAGTTGCAAGATGAGATGTGTGCCTGTGTGGAGAGTGATGTGATGAGGCATTTGTTAGTCTTGTTTGACACAGTACTCTGCCACTCTGAAGTGTACTCTGCTGAAAAGAGCCTCATTAGACATGGTCAGCATTGGGGCTGCTTCGCGAGGAAGTCTGTAGGTCCTCTTGGACAGGATTTTTGATGTGAGGCAAGACTATATGGAATATGGACTCAGACTTGTCTCTTCACTGGTGGTGTGGTACAAGGATATTTTCTACGACTTATTCGCCTTCCTCTTTGGGCCTGCCTTTTCATATTTCTAAATCAGCTTGAATTTATTTTTACACATATTAAAACATTAAAAGGACAAGAAGGGCTTGGTCTGAACATATTTCTCTCACCAGCAATCCTTTCAAGATAAAAGCTATACAAATGGCTTTCTTAAGGTAGTTATTTCCCTAGATGCAGTTTCACTAACAAAATTAACAGAAACAAAACAAAACAAAATTGCCGTTGTATTGCTATTAGTAATATTATAATAAGAAAAATAATGATAAAATAATAGGAAGAAAATTTTATTTAGTATCACCAGCATCAGCATATATACCAAAAGAAGAAACAATTTGAGGCTTCAAGGCTTGTTTTTGATACTTGGAGGCACGTATATGTAAAGTTTATGAGTCATTTTGACATGGATCTCTTGTGATATAATTATCAGTTTTTCTTTCAAAAACTGCGTGGTGGCTTCTGAAAGCTCCATGATATTCCTATTGTTCTCCACAAAGTGAATTAAGATGCCGTAGTGGAGACCTCCAAAATGGATATTTAAAAAAAACCCCAAAAAACAAAAAACCCCAGGTAAAATTAATTCTTGACTGAAAATTTTGTGATGCTAATTTTATTAGGAACAACAGAAACATCCATTAGAAAAAGAAGCATTTCCAGTGTCTCCTCTTGTCTATTGACAAATCCTTGTCATTAAGCTTGAGATATATTATTTTAATCAGGGAAGAAGACATTTTAAGATCAATTTGTTAGTATATTTATCTGTTATTTAAACATAAAGGTCTACTTCCTTCATACTTGTACATTCGAATACAAACCTTGGTACTGTGGACTAATCAGTAACTGTACATGTTGGCATACTTTTATGTACAGATTATTTACAGGGTGACAGCTATAATTTGCACATATACTCTGTTTGCAAAGAAAAGTTGTGTGTGATGCAAGGGAGAGTTATTACTTAAAAAAATTATTAACTTGATTAAGCAATATGAAATGTACTTTTGAAAATTGGCTTCAACTAATACATTACATCAAAATGTTTCTATCAATTCACATGTTGATATTATTTCTCTCTAAGGCAACAATTACATAATTCATCGCAACAGCACTGAAGTAGAGATCTGCCGAGTGGCAAATCGGATTTTGGATGAATTAGTTCGTCCCTTCCAGGAAATTCAAATAGATGACAATGAATATGCTTGCTTGAAAGCAATTGTGTTTTTTGATCCAGGTATTTTTATGAAAATATATCTCAATTATTTTACATGTGATTGTATTGAAAGTAATTTTTCGTAATGTAGCATCTGTTTGTGTTATCTAGCTGAATGGAAAAGAATGAAATGAAAAACAGTAAGATGCTCCTCCCAAATCATGATATGCCTTGACTTTCAGTTTTTGTCATTTTTTAAGATGCAAAAGGCTTGAGTAATCCATTGAAGATTAAGAATATGCGATTCCAAGTCCAAATCAGTTTAGAGGATTATATTAATGACCGTCAGTACGACTCCAGAGGAAGATTTGGAGAACTTCTTCTTCTACTGCCTACACTCCAAAGTATCACTTGGCAAATGATTGAGCAGATACAATTGGTTAAACTATTTGGAATTGTTAAAATTGACAGTTTGCTTCAGGAAATGTTACTGGGAGGTAAGCTAACAATTTGTTAAATTCACAATCTTGTATTATGTTGAATTTAGCGTGTTGGGATGTTGAGGGAAACCTGATCTAGGCTACCACTCTGACTCCCTGTCTGAGCTTTGGGTTGTGTAATTGTTAGCTAAAGTCTTCTTGTCTTGGCAGTTCATCTTGTTAACTTAGTCTTACAACGATAGATTGTGCTATGTATTTCTCAGTAACTGCTGGGTTGTCTCACAATTCCCTAGGCAGATGAAAGAATCTTTACAAATATTTCATGAAACGCACTGTTATTGCAGTCAAAACAGTGAAAATAAACACAGTGCTTAATATGCTTGAAGTCTGGTTAAATTGTTTAATGAATACCCAGAGGCAATTATTCAAATTGCCAATCAAAATATTTACTCTGTGGAAATGTAATTACTGAAGTATAAGTCACTGGCAACAACATGCTCTTTTGAATTGATACATGCTCATGTTATTTTTGCAGGTACCTCTAATGATGCCAGTCATCTGCATCATCCAATGCATCCTCACTTAGCCCAAGATCCATTAACTGGCCAAACTGTCCTCATAAGTTCAATGTCTGCTCCTGTACATACAGAACAGATACGTAAGTAATTGCGAGTTAGCCTTCTGTCATAACATTTCATTTTAAAATATTAATTAGAATGGTGGCCTGTCAGTGTTCATAGAGCTATTTCATCATCATTCTTAAATTAAAATAATTGTGCATTAAAAATGCATGTATATAAATGGTGTTAAGTAAGAGACTTTGACTTGAATTTAATTTAATGTTAAAAATTCAGCACCATTCTGATATATCATTGTTTTTACATGCACAATCTTTAATGAACTAAAAATTCTAATGATTAAAATACTCTGTTTCCCTAACATGTCAAATGCAACAGGACTCCTTTTCAGTGCAGTAGTATGTATATGCAGAGTAGACCAGTCTATAAAAATATGTAATTCTTTCTATGTTCTTTTTCAGCAACTCCAGAAACTCCATTACCTTCCCCTCCACAAGGCTCTGGGCAAGAATACAAAATGCCTGCAAATCAGGCTTCAGTCATTGCACAGCAATCTATTTTGAAACAAAAACCATTGTGATAATATTTGTCTCTGTCTTATCCTTCCTTCCTTCCTTCCTTCCTTCCTTCCTTCCTTCCTTCCATCCCTTCCTTTTCATGCACTAGATGGATTGGTAGAACACTTGCACATTTAAATCTCAGGTTGATAAAGGAAATTATTTCCTCAGCAGCCACTACTGTGGGTGTTCCTTAAAACACCTCATGATTTGGAAAGTAATGCTGTTCTGACTGCTGCATACAACTGTAACTATGGACGCTGCAGTCTGACAAATATGTATAGAAGTTGATATTATTTTTAGCTCTTATAACTGCACAGATTCATGTTTTTATTTCCTGTTTTAGTTGTTGTCTTAATATTATTGTTTTAGATGTGTATATAATTTTCATCATAATGGAACTGGTTAGTGCTTGTTTAGCTGTGAACTGTAGACATGAAAAAGTGGGTTAATCAGGCAAAAGCCAAGATTCCACTAATAGTAGAACAGTAGGCTACCAAAAAAGCACATGAATTAAAAAAAAAAGGAAAACATACTTAATGGAAAGAAAAACCCAACTATTTTTAAAAATCCTGATTTGAAAGAACCATCTCTTTCAAGTGACATTTCAAAAAAAGCGTTGATTCCTCCCTGCTTAACTGTTTGTGTGAAGCAGAAAGCCTGCCTGGGTGAGTATGCTTGAGGACTTCTTAAAATCTATATCTACAATAAGGTCTATACATAGTCAGTTGGCCAGTGCTGAAGCATTTATATTGATAAATAGTTAGAACAAGGACTGGTAGGCTTTTTGGTTAGGACTAACTAGTACTTTACCAAAAAATTTCTGGGCACGCTTTGGGAATTAGGCCAGTCTAGGGAAACTTTTCAACAGGTTCTTTGGATACAGCTCATCTCTTTAGGGGTACAGAGAGTATCACAGAACCATAGGATATTCTGAGTTGGAAGGGGCCCACAAGGATCATCAAGTCCAACTCCTGGCCTTGCACAGTACCATCCCCAAGAGTCACACCACATGCCTGAAAGGGTTTTCCAAAAGCTTTTTGAACTCTGTCAGGCTTTTCTGTGACCACTTCCCTGGAGAGCCTGTTCCAGGGCCCAACCACCCTCCAGGTGAAGAACCTTTTTCTAATATCCAACCTAAACCTCCCCTGACACAACTTCAGGCCATGCCTTTGGTTCCTATCAGGGGTCACCACAGAGACGAGATCAGTGCCTGCCCCTCCTTTTGCCCTCACAAGGAAGTTGTAGACTGCAATGAGGTCTAACTAGGACCATGCCATTTGACCTCAGGGCTGGAGTATACTTTGTGATGTTTGGTTTACTAGTTTAAGAGTAGCCATTGTTTTTATTTGTTTAACTGGCTGATAAATGCATATTTTAGCTATCACTAATATTCACCTACAGAGAAGTTGTAATTAATACAGTAGCTCTGTGTTTGAGAGGTATGAATTACTAATTGCAGTGACAAATGTACCTGAGTTCAGCTCCAGGTGTTCCTGGTTTGAGCCATGGTATTTCAAGCCAGAAGACAGACAGAAGACAGCACACCAAATACTCGTCCTCTTAATTTTTAAGAGTTTTCAGAAGCGTGGGATGACTCGGTTTTCTGGGATGAACCCCTTTCGCCACCTCTTCCTCCTCTCCCAGTCTGGGGGGATCCAACATTGACTAAGTTTTGTGTCTGGAGTCCATACAACCCATCTGGATTCGGACCCTCTGTGAATTTGCACAAAGTGGACCTTGTGACACATGCTCACTTCGGGCATTATACTACTCAGTTACAATTTATGAAAGTAATCCTTTATGATATATGAAGTGATATGTTGTTCATACAATACTAACATCATAAGAAAATCACCACTTTGCACATTTTATTTATTCCAGACAGCAATGATTTTTCCTTAGTACTTTAAAGTAGACTTCTTCTCAGAAGATACGTAAGAGAGAAACAGACAAAAAAGAGATAATAAAATATTGAAGTTTGCTGAACTATTGCAAAGAGAAAACATAGTGGAGTCAGAAATTCTTCACGGTGAGATTTTGATCATCCTGAACCACACACCTTCATTAATCACAGCATCCAGAGATGGTGCAGTTACTCCTTTGCCTTGTAAAAGTTGCTCAAAGAATCTGGAATGATTCTTCAAATAGATTTTTGTAGGCAGGAAATGCAACACAGTAAATGCTGAGCTGACCTGAACATTCAAAAGGCTTTAATGAGAATGCCCCTACGACCAGGTAGACACTGTTTCTTTGTTATTTTAAAGTAGTTGCTTTTGTAAAGTCCGTGTACAGTAGTTATTAATGTTTGCCTTTTGCTCTTTAGATTATTTTTCTTTTTGCTGTTTACTGTTTGTTTTTTATTAATGCATTGCTCTTTTTACAAGTTCCTTTTAGTATGAGTTTTTATGACAGAATAAGGTACTGAAGTTCTGCCATTAACTTTAAGGGTATCCGGACTGTGCTATTTTTACAAGTTGGCCACCAATGCTTTACAGTGATATACAAGGGTAAAACAAGTGTGAGAGATACTGAGCAGCCCAAAAGTTTACTGATTAGGCTCACTTTTGTGTACTTGTCGTAGAAGAGTGTTGGACTCTAAGTGGATCTGCATGAATTTACTGGGTCAGATAAATGAAGTCAATTGCATAAACATAAACATGGCAGTATTGGTCTGACTAAAAACATATAACCAGAAATAAAGATTAGTCCCCAAGTTGGCCACCCTTGCCTTATATAAGGGATGTGCATAATAGTTTAGTTTATTTTTCACAGTGAACTTTAGATATCAAGTGTACAATAAAATGTTTTCACACACTGCCAAAATGTACTAGAGGAAAAATATACTTTAGTATTTTATCTGACAAAAAGCTGTTGTCTATTTTGTATGATATATTACATTTTTGAATAAGAACACCACTGTAATTTATTGGGAAAAGCTGATCTATTTTATAAATGTAACATTATTTTTGTAAACTTAATTATGAAAAATCAGAAACGATTAGTGCTGTTAAATATTAAATTATAATGAGATGTAACTTTATATGTTTGAACTCTGATACCAAGTTTTTGTATTGAGCATTTGGAATTGAAATGGTTGCTGGAAATATTTCAAATGGACTGTTTTTCATCAAAGCTCAATAAATAAAAATGAATGATCCAAATGACACATTTGCCTTTTAGTATTTCTTTTTAATATTTACATAAACAGTGAGAATGGTTTATATTGCTTACACTATGGGTAAGTATATAGCTAACATGCTTTCATCTCTACAGTGTTCACAGCATCACAGAATGGCTGAGGTTGGAAGGGACCTCTGGAGGTCATCTAATCCAACCCCCTCTGCTCAAGCAGGATATTGAAATCATATGAAAGAATATGATAGCAACATTTTAGTTGATTCTTCTGTAACATGGCAAAGTATTACATAGTTATGGTCTTAAATTTTTACTTCTGACTCAGAAAAGAACTGAAGCACATGCTTAATTCCATCTGTGTTAAAAATGAACCATATGTCCAACAGCCTGTTTTTTTCTGGACAGGGATAACTTAAGAAATCACTGCCGTTGCTCCAGTGCATTGTTATTTAGACAAATTTAGGTGCAACTTGTTCATAAAGACATTGAAAACTTTAGAAAGACTCTTTAAAATATTTTTTTTAGATAACCAGTATCTCCTCAGCCTTGGAAATTTTGTTCAGTTGTATGTGTCTTTGACAAGATCTTGAACAGAGATGGGGTTAGGGGGTTTTTTGGGTTTTTTTGGTGGTAGTAATAATACAACGATTTGGATTTAGGCTGCTTACTTTCGCTGAAATGGGCTCTACTCTGGAGTGCAGAACTACAGGGAAAAGCTGCCGTGGGAGGAAGAGGAGACTTTTGAATGCTGGAGATCATCTGGTCCCTCTGAGGATCTTGAGTCCATGGCTGATGGTTCTACATGCAGGAAACCTCTACTTGTGAATGCTGACTGGGGTGTAGGAGGTTTATGATTTTAGGAGACTGAAGAGATTTTTTTTTCGGCCTACAATGAAGGAAATATGGAAACCCCCTTATAACTTCAATGCTGTGAAGTGCTGACAGACTCTTCTTCAAGAATTTCCATAAATCAGCTTTACAAGTGGCTTCAATGGGTGAATCAGGATTGTGTGTTTTACAAAGAGAAATGGATGAACTAGCTTGCAGTTCTAATTGTTATCCAGAATTTCTCCCAACTAAAAAAATCTGAAAGTAAGCAAAGATATTTACTGAGCTCCAGGAGTCTTCTGTGACAGAAAATTTAACATTCACAGAATGTAAGAAAATTTGCTATAATTCTTCGTTATACTCACATACTTGGAAGTTCTGTTTTCACCTCAAGGATGTCTGTCAGTCTGTGACGGACTAACATTTTTTTATGTCTTTCAACAGACTATTACTAGTTGTGCACTACCAAAATTTGTGTTACATTTGCTGGAGTATATAGTAAAGAAATACTTAGATCCACATTTTAATAAGTCATTCAAAAATCTTCTGTTTTGGTTTGCAATTAATTTTTACATTTTTCATATTGGCCCTG
The DNA here is from genome assembly GCA_013397725.1 of Rhagologus leucostigma. Taxonomy (NCBI): domain Eukaryota; kingdom Metazoa; phylum Chordata; class Aves; order Passeriformes; genus Rhagologus; species Rhagologus leucostigma. The sequence goes on along the minus strand of VZTD01001193.1, from coordinate 1,898,838 downwards.
ATACAGATGCATTAGCTTTCTTCTTACCCTTTATTCTCCCTAAGAATAACCAAGAAATGGAAAAAAATTATTTATCCCCAAATTTAGTGTTATGATGCTAACAATGCAATTGCTTTTCCCTTTCTTCTGTTGTTTTTCTAATGTGGAGATAGAGGAGATGGTTGTCATCAAGGCTGATATCAGTCACTGATTTCTTCTGGTTCCTTATTTTTGTGTGATAAATCCAAGTATTTTCATTAATTGAATAGCCTGTGTAAATAAAAAGTCCTCTATGAAGCCAAAAGCTAAATTTGATTGCAGAGAGGATTAAAGGTGCTGAACTGCAGGAATATATTTTCAAAAATGTATTTCATAAAAATTAAAATGCATGCCTGATTTCTAAACAAAATCAGAAATATTTCTATTAAAGGGTAAGAAACCTGAAGATATAATCAAGTATAAATTTTTTTATATAATGACAGTGAAAGAGAACTTCCATCTTGTGTGACCAACTTTAATAATTTCCTTTTGAATACCAGCATAACTAAATAGTTTCTAAACAGGATGGGCAAAATCTCTTCAAGACACATGTCTAAAAATGTTCTTATTACAATGATCTCTATTCCTTAATATTGTGGTGGAGCTATGATTGCTACTGACATTATCTGGTAGTTCATCTGAAGCCAGTGTCAGTTAAAGATGCCACATCAACACTAGAATTACTGGTGCTACTGAGAGGGCTGCCACCTCCTCACAAGCAAGGCCTGATGTGACAGCTTCTCCAAGTCACATTGTGGCGGGACACCCTTGCACTAGCACAGAGCTCTTAATTACCCAATGATTTTGAGCCTGACACCACTTCTTCTTTTTGGAAGGGTAAATGTCACCGATGTCTAACATGATGAGGTGAACAGCAGCAAGTGTTGAAGATTTTACTTTAGCCAGTCTGATCAAGGGGCAGTTTCATCTAAAGCTTAGCACTCTCCTCTGAGACTAGAGAAGAAAGCCTAGAAATCCACAGTTTTAAAATGTCTTTGGCTTTGATTTGAATAGCACTGCCTGGTCTCTTTGAGTCTTAATGTAGCAAGAGTTGAACAGTTGAGTGTCTCGTGTCTGATTAGGTTCACTGACATTTTGGGGTTTGGCCTCCCACGTAACCTCCTTTGCCAGTTTGTTGGTGGGTTGACTAAACAGACAACAGTTGCTGTTTCAATTTTAGAATACTGAAAGTCTTCAAGGAAGCATAATCACAAGGATTGCACAGGGAAATGTGTCTCTGGGTGTGAAATTACCTGAACAAGTTAAAGGAGTCAGTGATTGGTTAGAAAAATATAGAGTACATAATAAGGTGTACTTCAGTCTTTCAAGGGAATTCAGTGAAAGGAGGAAGGAAAGAAGACAGGCAAAAGTGGTTAATGCTGTTGATTCCATGAAGAGATTGAGAAAACCTCTTCACTGGAGGTATAACATTACACAGCTTTGCTCAATATAGTTTGGTTTGTGGTTCAGTATATCACCTGTAGATTGCAAACTTCATACTCAGTTGGAGCAGCTGATTTATTTACAATTTTTATTAAGCAGTTGATGAGATGCATCCCAGCATCTTAACATGCCCTCATGTGCCCATGGCAGCTTGTTGGCTCTTCACAGGGCTGATCTACAGGGAGGCCTGGCCACATTCTGCATCAGTGCTCTGGGGCCCTTCCTCTAAGTATTACATAAATACACTCCTTATCGAAGGGCAGTAATTCCATGGGAGTGAAACAATGCTCTTCATGTAGCCCATGTGCTTACTGTAGCCAATCCCCTTTTGTCATCACACCTTGTTGCATGTGACACAGATGAACTTGTCAGTTGTATCACCTGCTATGTCATGCTCTGTTTCATGCTTCTCACAAGGCCAACTGAGACAAGATAAAAATTTGGTCAGGTTTTTAGTTGCATTCAGAGTCAACATTTCACTTTGATACAACTTTGGAGAAAAAACCAAAGTGTTGGATCCGGTGATATTCTCATCTGTCACTTGCACATCAGCCACCCAATATGCAGAGTGCTTGTCTCACGTATTAGAATGGCCCCTACTTCTCGTCTTGTTCAAATAAAGCAAGTAAATAGGTTGGGTTACAACTGCTCTCTAGCTAAAAGTAGGACAAATTCATAGACCACAGTTTTGAGATCATATTGAACTGTCTTTTTTTAGTCTATGCGTGTTGCTGCTTCAGTGAAATGGTGGGGCTTACGTTACATTTTGATCAGCAAGCAGGTTTTTTTTCCTCTGTTTTTTTGACCTCCTCACAACTGAATGAATTTTCATGAATGACTGCCCAACAAAGCATCCCATTTTTCAGATGCCTGCCTTTTGTAATTTAAATAATGTAAGCATATGAACATAGATTTTGAATTAAGAGGCAAAGGCAATCTCACCAAAAGAGTTTATTCAATATATTTCCAACATCATCTGTTTCAAGATATAATTAAGATTACTGTGGCCCAAGTCTAATTTACTGTGGTTTCCAAAAAGTGGAGCAGATAGCAATTGTAATAGAGGACAAGAATTTTCCATATAAAATTTTTCATTGTCATATTAGATTTTTAATGAGCATTAGTCTTGATCAGAAATGTAATAAAACGGAACAATACTCTAAAATATGCAGACAGATGTACTATAAAATAACAAAGTTTATATATTTAATTTATGTACTGTGAAGTACACTTTTCTTTTGCAACATGAACATTAATATCCATTTTTTATCTCAACACCAAAATCACAATTTAACTGTAGCATGATCTGTCCTCTAGTTTAATGTGGGCTTTTTTGCAGATTGATTAAAATTGCATTGTGTGATTAAATACATAGAGGCAGATATTCCATCCCTGTGACACTGTGCCTCTTCAGAGACTGACAGCCTGAGGTGCTGCTCATTAACCAACAAATAATTTGAAAATGAAAAGGGGGATGGAGTCCGTCTGGAGGGCAGGAGAGGAATCCCCATTTCCCTGTTCATGAGGCAGTGTTGGAGTTTTTGGCTTTAGACTTATAGAAGGAGACACCCGCTTAAGGAGAAATTTGCACTTTGAAGATAGGGGTAATAGTTGGAAAAAAAATATAGTGCTGTAAGTCTCAAAGGTACCCAGTTAGAGAGGATAGATTCAAGAAGGCTTGAAGAGCACAGAAGGGCAGTTAGTCAAGGAACTAACACAGTGCTATTGCCTTTTGCAATGCCTCAGCTTCTGGAGGTATATCAATATGTGAAAGGGAATCTTTCTTTTGTCATGGTCAGAGCAAGCTTGAAGGCACCATGGTTAACAGAGAGCCTCCTCAAACAATGAAACTTACATGCAGAAAAATAAGGTGCAATATTATTTTGATTTGGAAATAATTCGGCTTATTGATTTTTTATACGAGTCAATCTTTCTGGTATTTTGAGTGCTCTTTTCAGATTTTAAATGCTTGGAATTGACTGTGATATGTCAGATGTCATCTTTGTGTTCTGCTTGCTAAGGGCGGCATGGAGGCAGTGAATGAAGACATAAAAAGGTCAGTAAAAAGCCAAAGCTGTGGAAACTCTCCAGTCCAAAAAATATACCTTCTCCAGCACAATAAATAGGCTCATGGAACCTACTTCAACTAAAGCATGTGAATAGAACCATTTCCTCAAATTACTGTCTTCAACCCTAATAATATTGTTTGCTGGTGATAAAGGTTCTTTAGTGTAATAACTATTAATTGCATTGCCCTGTCCTCTCTCTCACCTGAATCTTATCTTTCCCAGAGTAAGAGTCCTTATTTATTTACAGCTTAATTTATATTGAATCCTGTGCCTGAGAATCCTTGAACCCATCAAGCTTACAGCACTTGTGTTGTCACACTGCCAGCCCCATTTCATGTGAACTCCGGCAGAGTTTCCTGGAGCGACCTCCCACGCCTACTACAATATCTAGAAAATGCAAGAGAAAACATCAGCAGGTTTAGAAGGATGCAGAGCATCCTGTCATTTCTGTTACTCACTGCTGCTGAATTCACTACCTACTCTGTATGACCTCTGAACATGTTAGCGACTGCGTGGTAGTTCCTCACATCACAGGGAGACATATGGTGACACAAAGGTCTATGTGCTGCCACTCATTTTCTCTGTGAAAGCCACATCTGGATCGTTATGGAGAGTGTTCGGAAGGATGCAAACAGCACAGTTATTTCATCCCATTCTTTTGTTTAAAAAGCACAAATGTATGAGTCATCCGTTGGCTCTTTGCACTTAATTTCATTTATAAATACTGATATTGACATATTAGTAAAAATGTAAAACTTAAACCTCATCTTAATTGATGCACCTCACTTTCTCTATCGCGCACCTTATTAAAATTGTTTTTCAGCTGTGTTTCTCTTCTAAAACCACTTGATTTTATTGCAAGGTAGTTTAAGGTTTTAGTCTAAGTTTATGATGTGACTATGGGAGAATAATGAGGTATACCAGTATTTCTGTAAATGAGGCATTGTTGCAGTCAGAGTGTGTGCTACAATGCTTTAAAGTGGCTCATCTCTGAAGTTCTGTAATTTGGGTGCACTGTGTATTACAGGTTAATCCCCAGTACACACAAACCAATTCACCAATTTAAACCTCATTATTTCCTGTCACTTTGTTTTAAACTACAACCACTGCAGGGCCAAAGCTGTGCCCGTTGTCTACTGTCATTTGCTTTATATATGGAGACACTGAGAGTTATTTGTTGACCTTTGAAGTAAAATGTCAAGCTCCTTTAATATTCTTTCATTTCAGATGATGAGGAACACCACTGAGAATGCTCGGTCAGTCCCACGTGACTCATGTCCTCCCTGGTAATGAGGCTAAGTGGCACAGGTGACCCCTAATGCCAGGGAGCAGCGGAGTGCCTGCTCCATCATGTCTGTAGGGCTACATCACCCTGTGACTGAAAGGCAGTTACTTTCTGCTTCTTTTTCTGTAGAATAAAGGTAGCTCAGCCTCCACTAAAGCTGCTGCTACATTGGAATGATTATTATCCAGCATTGGGAATTTTGTTTCTTTATATGAAAAATATTACAGTGCAATTTTATGACACAGTACAAAGCATTATAGTATTATTGAAAGGAAAATTTTACTAAAGGCCATAGCAAGCCTATCGTACATTTTGGTCACACTTTATTGAATGAGTAAGCCAACTTGAGGAAAGATAATAAGGGTCCTAGAAATTAAGAGTATTTGGGTATCATTTACTATTATAACCTAGTATATAAAAGTACCTGCCTTCAGAACATAAGGTAGAGCTCTTCAGGCTAAGACATTTGAGATAGAGTCTAAACAACCACTTAGCACTCTGACCTGATCCAACAGAGCACTTGAACAATGCTTAACTTAATAGTCATGGCTGACTTCATTGGAGCTGCTGGTAGGCTTAAAGGCAAGCACATTGTGACGTGCTGTACCATTGTGTGCCACCCTGTGGAACAGAAAACACTGCAGTGCTGCAGCCCATCATATGAATTATTGCTGTTTCAGCCACAGCTGTAAAAAGACCCCACCCACTTTCAGCAGAATGGACATTTTCTCACATCCACAGGAAATAATGTAAGAAGACAAGTTCAGTCTGAGGTAAGTGTCCTCTATGAATCACAAAGGCTCCCTCAAATTCTCATAATTTTGAATATAAAATTAATCACAGATGGAAAGTTGTGATTTTAATCCTTGGATATTGGTTTTGAAGAAAACATGTAGCTCTTTTCATCCACACCTAGGGGTGCTGGTCAACAGCTGGATGAACATGAGCCAGCAGTGTGCTCAGGTGGCCAAGATGGCCAGTGGCATCCTAGCCTGGATCAGAAATATTTTGGCCAGCAGGACCAAGGCAGCGATCATGCCCGTGCACTTAGCACTGATGAGGCCACACCTCAAGTCCTGTGTTTAGTTTTGGGCCCCTTACTACAAGAAAGACTTTGAAGTGCTGGACCATGTGCACAGAAGGGCAATGGAGCTGGTGAAGGGTCTGGAACATAAGTCTTATGAGGAGTGGCTGAAGGAGCTGGGATTGTTAAGCCTGGACAAGAGAGGGAAGTTGTGGTGAGGTAGGAGTTGGGCTCTGCACCAGGTAACTTGCAATAGGACAAGGAGAATGGCCTCAAGGTGCTCAAGGTGAGGTTCAAGCTGGACATTAGGAAAAATTTCTTCACTGGGAGGGTGGTTAAGTACTGGAACAGGCTCCTCAGGGAAGTGGTAGAGTCAAGATTCCTGAAGTGTTCAAAATACGAGTAAACATGGCACTTTGCTGTATGATTTAGTGGGCGTGGTGGTGTTTGGTCAAAGGCTGGACTTAATGATCTTGGGGGTCTTTTCCTACCATAATGAGTCTATGATTCTATGTGAGAAGTACTGTTGGAACTGAATGTTTGGCCACCAGCTGGTAGAAACTTTTGTCCAGTCACAAAGCTGTGCCCACAAATAGTTGCAGTCACGTTTTTGCAGCAAGGTTGGAGACTGAATGGAGTATGAGAGCCTGTGCTATGTTCTAATGTATTTTGACATAGCCCTCCTCAAAATGGATCTAGTGATGGGAACTTTGGGCTGTAACTAACACATGAATCTAAACTTTGGCACCAATCTTCAAAGATATTTTGTCACCTAACTACTACAGAAATCAATGGAAGCTGGCTACCTAAATAGTAATTAAGTGTGCATATATCTCTGAGGATCTGTGCCTTTGATCTCAAAATCTGTCAGTCCAGCTCATTACCAGCTGTACATTTCCTTTAAAACATATATGAGTTATGAATTAAGGATAAGATTAATTAATAGTGGCATTAACTATGGCAAAGCAAAGAGACTGATTGTCCTGACAGAGAAACTAGAAAGGATAATGGATTTAATGGCATGTGTTCTAATGGAAAAAAATAACCTATTACATGAGTCTGTCATATCTGAAAAAAATGTGGCTACCATTTACAGTTCATATAGGGACGAAAAGGTTTATATACTAGCAGTATATAAATCACTGAAAAGAGTAAGTTGAGATCTTTATAGTAGCAGTGATATATTTTCTCTTGTGGAAGCCTTAGCCCAATATTGTATCTACAGAATCTCACTCTAAGACAAGGGACTGACATATCTCAAACACCCAGTGCTGGGGAAGGATGCATCCTGAATGGAGAAAGCCTCTTTGGGCAAGCCCCTATTGACAAACAAGCATTAAACCTTCTTTTACTACTGGGTAACTCAGGGATCTCATAATTTAGCTTACTAGACTGCCATGGTATCATTAAAAGTATGTCTCCAATACGGTAAGGACAGAGAACTTAAATCAAGAATGAGAATTTGACAGGTGGCCAGTGAGCTAGGAAGTTAAATGTTCCTAGTGCAGAAATCTCTCACGTGGGAATTCACATGTGTGCTAACCACTGAGCTGGCTACTAAAATGCAGAAGAGGTGGTTTCCGTCTTCTTCATCCCTTTTGCCTTTTTTGAATCTCCTTGGGGAAATTTGTTCAAGTTCAGAGCCACTGAGGCTAAGATACTTCTGGCTGTGTATACAAGTAAAAATTTAGGAGCTTTTTCATAGGACCATGACGTTAGACAGAGAAGAATTTTGAGGATGGCAGTTAACACCTCAGCTCCTCTTTGGTCGTAGAATCATATAATGGTTTGGGTTGGAAGGGACCTTTGAAGGTCATCTGGTCCAGTAATGAGCAGGGACAACTTTCGCTGGATCAGGTTGCCCAGAGCCCCATCCAACGTGACCTTGATTATTTCCTGGTTTGAGTCATCTACAGCCTCTTTGGGGAACCTGTTCCAGTGTCTCACCATCCTCATTGTAAAAAATTTTTTCCTTGTACCTAGTCTGATGTTGGAGAACAGGCAAAAAACAGCCCATAGAAATCCCACTCCAAAACTTGATGATGCTGAACAATCACTGCTCAGCAATTTCTACATGCTGCAGGATGATACTGTGGCCTCTGAAACACCTCTGGGCTCTCACTGGCATGCCAGCTGTCATACGGCAGGCATGATACCTGTGTCAGTACAACATAATCTCAAAGATATAATGCACTGATATGGCTAAACTACTTTTGGAACCACGTTTGCATTTTCAGGTATGTCTGTGCTAACTTGGCATTCTTCACCTATGCTGCACTGTGCAGCACAGGCACATACTTGAGTTGGATTCCTTTGTAGACCTTATTTTCAGTGCTATCTTAGGAGGATTCTTTGCCACTTCCCCAAGTCTGATTTCTTAATTATCCCATGCACGCAGATATGGTGGAGAAAGTAAGTAAATTCTAAAACTAAATATAATTGAACATGATATAACTGCTACATGAATCTAGAGTCAAGCTGATAGAGAATGAAACGTGATGACAGCAATAATTTTACCTGGAAATAGTGTGGTGAAATTTGTGAGACTTAAGCATGTATGGGGTTTCATCATACTTAGAAGCAGGAAGTACATGCCTAAGTCTGCTGGCTGTGAATGTTCTCAGCTTGCTGTTAGTGTCCCAATTGCACTTATTCTGCAAGTTCAGAAGTCGCAATAAAAATAATAAAATAATAGAAAAGAAAACTAAGGGTTTGCAATTATAGTTAAATGAACAATCTTGATTTCATGTTCCCATGGCTTTTGATTTAAGGTGTTGGATAGTGAAGAAGTGGCTAAGGAGCAAAGTGCTGATGGAGCCAGGTGATGATTAAGTGCATGGTTCAATTTGGGGATGGAGGGTGGGAATGCACAAGAAGAACAGTCACCTAAGTCCTCCCCTTGTTCTGGGCTGCTGAGTGGGGACCAGCCCTCAGGCAAAGGTTAGAGCAACCCTGAGGCTGCTTTGCTAAGCAGACAGATCCCTCAGCAAGAGCAAGATTACTCCCAAAAGAATGTTATTGACTGTTCTGTTCAATTTGGTTTTAAATGATTCATGTACTAATTGAGCTTCTACTACTTACCAGCTGAAATATCATTTGACCTGCCTGTTAGGGAACTCAGTCTTGCTCCAGTGTCCTGACAATTGTCGCTGTGTAATTGACCACCACCACCAAAAAACAAACATGTGCATGCAGAGCAAACTGAGCTGAATTTGCTAGGCAAGTGTGATTGGATAAAAAATAGCTGTAGCTTATTTTTTCAAGAAATAAAACTATGAAATATTTCAAGGCACTGAAGCAAATGGGCAGAAACCAGAAACTAGCACAAACTGGTAACAATATTCTCCAATCATTTGCTTGTTCAAATGCCCTGGTTCATGCTAGTAATAGAAGAAAATAGCAGACAACTGTATATGATCTTCTTCATAACCATCTACTAAACACCAGAATACTTGAAAGATGAGGTAACAAAGGACCAGGAAGGTGATTTAAAGGATCCCTGCCAGAATCACTCCAAGAAATATTCAGTTGACTGGTGGGGCTGTATTTCCAGTAGGTATCTACTGACTGAAAGAACAATTGTTTTTTCCCTCCAAACAAGATGTTTGGCACAGATCCTTTTCTTCCCAGTACTTATTTATCATTTCCCAGAGTGTAGATTTGTATTGGTCTCCCAAATGGTAATAAAATGTAGTACAACTAAACTAGCCTTTAAAACCTCGGAGTGCAGGGAGATGGCAGATGTCATCTAGTGATTGTCCAGAGGTACTAAAGGGACATTTGTTGAAATAACTAAACAGAAGTGACTAACTGAAAAAGCATTTTCATAATGTCCTGACATCTTTCCCTAGTCTTTCTTCAGAAAAGAAGCTCAATTTTTAGCCTTGAGAGGAAAGACTTACAGGATATATGAAACCTTATTCAAAATCTGACTTGAAGCTTCATGAGCACCAAGAAATTTTGGATTTAGCTTTGAATAAGATGAGGCTTTCTCTGGGGGATTTTTGGTTGTTTGGGGTTTTTTCGCATGTTTCATTATTTGTGTAATTCCTCTATTTAGTGTATAAAGAGGAGTCAGGGTACTGATATGATGTATATGCGGCTAAATTGTCCGTGAAAAAACTGAAGGATCAAGTGCTCAGTGGAAGGAGAGCTCTGCTGTGATTCTCTCACTTGTTGCAATTACAAATGCCTTGGGAGAGGGAATTGTCTGGAACCAGTTTGTCTCCAGGGCTGATACACTGGCAAACCAAGACCACCTCAGTACCAATAACTTACTGTGATCCACTAAGCCTTACAGGCTTGTACATGTTCTCTGTGAGTGGAAAACACTTTTATTTCCAGCCAGACCTTCAAAGTACCATAAAAAAGAGCTAGATGTATGCAATACTGTGTTTGGCCTCATGCATTCTGCCAACTTCAGTGTGAACTTCAGTGTGAGCGTATGGGTTTCAGTATGAGACTGAGCTCCAGAGGAAGTTCATCTGACCTTCGAGGAGTTTATAGGAGCTGGACATGCCTTGGGGAACAGCACAGGCCAGATTGTTTATTCCTCCTCTAGAGGATAGAGGTCAGGAAATCATCCGGCCGCACATGCTAAATGACTGCATAACCCTAGTTTGCATGTGTTGCTCAGAGAGGTGATCAAGGCAAAATAAAGATCACATCAACTGCAAGATAGACACACTGAGGTCAATCAGCTTACCACACTGACAGTAGGATACTTGACCGATACCATGAGAATCTGTTGTTATTTGTATTAGGTCTTACACAACTGACAAAGAGACAATATATGTTTTTCTTCTGAATAAACTGTATAAAATTATATTGAGACTTACAGGTATATTAATCTTACCAGGCACAGTAAAGGAAAAATTTGCTGGTTTTGATCTTTGACTTATTCGTGTTAAGATGTCAGATGGATAAACCACTTTTTTTCTGTTGCAACCCAAAAATTTCATAAGAGCTCCACCGGCCAGAGCTTTGTAGAGGAGATGAATAAGAAATTGAGATGCCATATTTCTAACACATAACCCTCATACACATCAGCACACAAAATAACCCACAGCTCCAATTCACTTTAATGTGACAAAAGCAAAAGACAAGTAAACATTTAAGATTGCTAGAAAAAATTAGGATGTGCTGTATATTGCTATTCAGATCCTTCAGAATTAATTTTTTTGACAGGATAGGTTCTGTAGCAAAGTTTTTAGACATTTATTTATTTTAAATGTGTATATTTTTAAGCTTATTTAAATAAAGCATGAGATTATGGTACATACATGTATCAGTTATGTATGTATATATTTTTATTTTATGTTGATCAACTGCTGTATGCACATAAAGACTGGCACAACGTTTTAGGAATCCTTAGCAGATTAAATTTCTTGGCTCTCTGTCAATTATATAATAAACATTGAATTATTCCAGCTGTTTCATCAGTTTTATGACGAAACTGCCTCTTGCAGTATCATTTTACATCTTACGTGTACACTAACTTAGATATCCAAAGTAAGATAAACGCATCTTCCTTCTTCCACAGAAACTCTAGCTTAATTTGCCACCTGAAGACATTATTTTTCCCCCTCAAAATCATAAAAGTTCAGCACACTATAGGCTATCACCTTAATTTACACACTGAACTAAACTCAGATTTGTGAGGATCGTCTGGAAGGCACTCAGGAGGTAATACAAAGAAACCTCCTTCTGGCCTAGTCATTTTGCAGTATGAGATCTTTCATTCCTATAACACTGTTCTTTGCATACAAAGATATAAAACAATACTCTTGGTATTCAGGAGGGTGTATCGAAATGAAAAAAATCCTTTCTTGGTTATTAGATCTTGCACACTACAAATACAGTAGTCACAGTATCTGTGAAGATCTAAGTGACCACATTGCACTTAACTTGTACAGCTGAATAAAAAATAGATATAAAAAGTTTTAAAAATTAAAGTCACAAAGTTCACCAAGGATTGATTTATTGTATCATTGAACTTCCTGGCCAGTTTCCACAACTTAGACTTTGGGGTCAAATCTGAGCATTTAAAGCACAAAGAGAAAGGGGCAGACTTGACACCTCACAGAAGAAAAAGCTGATACAGCAATAGAGTACAAATATAGCAAAATTCAAAAATGACCTTCAGAGAAAGTGTCACAAAATTAATGTATAGATTATGAAATCCCAGACGAAACACCAGTTCCTTTAAATTTCTCTCAGAACTGAATTTCCATAGATATTCTAGGGGTTGTTTTTTATTTGTTTGTTTCCTTGGTTTTTTCCTTAATTTCTGAGGTACTGAGGAAATGGTACTTCCATTCTTGCCCATCTCAGCAAGCAGCAGGTTCTCAGAAGTCTGAAAAACAAAAGCCACCTGATCTCAAGAGGGAAATATACATATTGAAGCAAACAGAATATGCCATGCCAGGAAACTGCTGATTTATAATAAAATAGTAACACAATTACATATCATCACGCTAAAACATTGAAATGTTTTTTCTTCTCGTGTCTTTTCATTGAAATACTTTAACAGTGACTTTATAAAAATTTATACTTTGAGAAATCATTCTCAATTCCATGATAAACCACTATTTATTACAGTAGACATGGCACAGGTTTATATAGCCAGACAATTACTCCTGATATAAAACCAATCCAACAGGCTTTACAGAATGTTCATTGTCTTTGCAGATATTGTAAACTACATGATTCCCAGAATCTTTGACGTGCATTCGGTACCATCACGTGAACCAAATATTATCATCTTAAACTACCAGAATCCGATCTAAATTAGGAAGATTTTAATACAGTGTTTTCTCTTCTTGTGTTGTAAATTAGTCCATGAACTGTCTTCAACTCATTCTGTGGTATAAATTATTAGAAAAATTATATTATTTTTCTGTGAAAGCAGGGCATGTGCACAAGATCACAATGTCCTTGATATAAACTACAAGGGATCTCTTTAGTCTGTTTCATCTTTTACTTCTCAAAACAAGCAGGTAACACTGCAAGAAGAGTATGTGAAGTAGCCTTGCAGCTCACCAGTGCTGCTTCTGGACTAATAGTAGGTGATGAGTTTTTATTTCAATGATGCTCCAAGGACTGGTGAGACAACAACCAAGAAACCTCATATCTATGCAGAGAATAGCTTTTGCAGTGAGCCAATCTGTCAAGAAACATTTTCCTGTTGTTCTCTGCCCATTTTATATTCTGCTGCTTTCCCCGGTCTCAACAATATGAGGGGAAAAATCTGTTTAGGAATGGACAAGAAATTGTTGAACTATGGACTCCATTTTTTGTTGTCAAATGTCATTACATCAGATTTCTTCTTTTAGTTCATAAATATGTTCATATCTCTGTGCAGTTCTTTTTCCTAAAGTAGTATTCCTAGCCCCTGAAATAATCTACTCAGCTCTTAAAACTCAGGACCTGCTTTTGGTAATCACATTGGAAAACTGCTGATAGACAACCAGCCTTAATTGGAATGCTTTGGGACAGGCTTAGTAAAAGAGAAAAACTAAAAGTTTGTGTTAACCTGACTTGGGAAGACAGTCAGAATCACAAGGATAGGGCCAGTGTGTCGTCAAACTTTTGTGCTCTGCTTCGGTACATTAAAAATACTTCTGGAAGATCTTTGGTACTTTGCATGAAGATTGCTGGCTTTATTATATTTATTTATGTGTGTATGTATGTATTTCTTTATTTATTATTTAAATAAAAGCAACAGAAGCCATTTTTCCTGCTGTCCTAGTTCTGGACAACTTTTCCTGCAGTTTGTGTAAATATATTCACATTCTAGTGTGGTTAGTATTATTCTACAAATTAAGTCTTTTACTTGTGGTCTTTTGTCTGTAAAATGGGATTAATTTTAAATTAAAGCATGACCCAAACAACACTTGAGACTAAACTGAAATGTGTTATAAAATATGTATATTGATTTTAGCCAAATGCAATCTTTTTTGATAAAAATACTCTTTGATCCGTAGCCAGTGCACCAAAACTAGCTTTCCTGACTTTGATCATACAAAGACATAGTGAAGATGTCAGACATGAAATAAATAAGTGAGAAGTGTGGAAAAATGAATGAGGTGACATAGCACTGGTTGAGCTTTGTTGTCCCTGCTGTACACTACTAGAACAAGCACTTCTTGCTAATACGATTGAACAGCTCAACAATTTTCAGGCACAAAGACTACTTGAGGGAAAATTCAATAAGTAAGTTAAGAATACCGAACTGTAATCAGACCTTGGGGAAGAAGCAGTATTGAAACACAACTTTTTTTGACAGTTTTGAGTGTAGCTCTGGTGGTCTGTTTCAAAAACTGTCAAAATGATGATAAGTGGTCTTGGGAGTCTAGTTTTGATTCTTTCACCAAATAATCTGGCTGCCTTCTTGGTATTAGTGCCATTAGCAATTTAAGAAGTCTGATTTTTGAAGGAGAAAAGATGCTAAAATAGAAAAATGACTATGCTGAATGTAGAGTAATTACTTTTCATGACATCCTCATCGAAATCAATAGGATTGACTAATTAAGACATCCAAGCTGAAATCAATAGGATCTGACAGCTAACACATGCCTGTAGCAATAAGCCAGCATCAACAATTTTGCATCTATACTGATGTTAAAATTAGCCAGTCCTGTTTCCTTTGCTATTCAGTACTTAAAACTTTCCTGATCAGCAAAGCCGTTCCATACCTAATATACTCTCCACATTCCAAAATAAAAGCTGATGTTACTGATACACCTATATACCTTCTGCTGTGTGGTGCACATTTGCAGCTTGTTACGAAAGAGCCTTGACTGACCCGATGTTTGGGTTCTCAATCCTAAAATGCCAGTGGACTATAACAAGGCAATTAAAATGCATGTCATGGCCAGGAGCATCAAATACAGAGCCAGTAACCCAGAACAGGACAAAAACTCTGCAATCAACACTGGCTTTTTTCTTTTATTCTTTCACCATTGAGTCTTTAATGGGAAGGTCTTTGGGTGGATAGTTTCCTGCCAGTTCTTCCTCTTAGGGTTTACCCTGCCTTCGCTCAAGTTTTCAATTTTCTCTCAGTAGATTTCTGATGATCTATGCCAAGTCTGTGCTATATTACCCTGAACCTATCCTCAGTGAACAGTAGAACAGGTTCACAGAAATCATGGCACCGAGGCTTTCCGGAGTTGGAAAGGAGAGAGGGATGACGAATGAATCAAAATACACTGTGTGCCATCCAGTAGACTTGCAGCTGGAGGTCTGTTTTTTCTGCTGGTTGGATTTTGAGTCTTGCTGAAATTTCTGTTCCTTCTGAATTTCTAGGCAGACATGATGGTCAACAATGTTTTCGTTCTTTAGTTTGCAGTTTGATGTTGTGACTGTTCCTCAAATCATGCTGATGAGCATGATAGCCTTCATTAAAGCAAGCACAACCCACTGACATTATGCACAAATGACCTTGAAGACAGATCAGGAAATTCAAGAAGAGCACAGCACATCAGAAATATCTTCTGAATTATCCTATTGTCTCTAGGATTCACTTCCATTAATTTCCTGATATTTTTCCTTCCAATTGTTGCTGAGTTTTTTGCACAGTTTATTTTCCTATTTAATTCAGGGCCAAATTAATATTATTGGTTTTAATATAGTTGTGCATAGCAGAGTAGAACCATGTCTTCCAACCACTAATGGTCACAGTAAACAACTGTTTGAAGACATACCAGAAGTTCGCTATGGACCATATGTATGTTTTCTCTTTCTCTCAACTACAGGCATATTTATTTGGAGATGGAGTACAAATTTAAGAATGCCTTCATGTGGCCTATGTACTTTAATTCATGAATTTTAAAGCTAAATTTCAGATATTTTTAAGAACCCAAAGTAACTGTATATCCTGTCCCAACTGCAAAATAAAAAACAATCCAAAATATATTGTAAGTTGCAATCTTTGATATCAAATTCTCTCTTCATAATTTCTGAGCCAAAGTACTTCCATAATTTCTTGTCCTTTGAGAGATTTTGCAGATGCCTGGATATCAACAAAAAAGAGGTTATATGATTCATGTTGGAAAAGAACTGAAGTCCACATTCCCTAAGCAAGCAGTAAATCTTGATATTGGACGTATTAAAAATTTACTTTAGGCACCATTTGCCTTCCAAGAAATTTCTTAGTATCTGCATGTAGTATTTGATTTGAGAAGAATTAAGCGGTTTAAATTTGGGATGTGCTGAATACTTTATCCTGAACTGAGCTGGCAAGAACATCCTTGACACAGTGGCTGTTTATCTTATTTATGTAATGTCTGCCACAGCTTCGTTCAAATCACTAGGGTTTCTCTATTGGATCAGGGCCCACGGAATTTAATCACCTCTGGTGATCTTACTTAAAGAAACATGGCTTAGAAGCAGAAGATGGCATTCAGGCTGAAAGTTCCAGCCCTCTCAGGAAACCACACTTAACCTGATTCAATGTCCTCTGAAACGTTATTCTCTGCAAATGTTACTTCTCTGCAAGTGCCACCATGAAACCAAAAGGCTTTACTATGTTCTTCAGCAAATTTCAGCATTTTTTTCAAAACTGTGTCACAAAAGAGACAAAATTACCTAACAAATGTGAAAAGATGGTAAAATATCAAAACTTTGATGTGGCAGGAGCCAAATTGCATTGTGGCTAATGACAAGAAGTACCATAGCGTGCTCTCTGTGTTAGCAAAAGAATGTTTTATATACAGACTATGAGTTTAGGAGCAATGGATTTAGGTTACCCATTTTTTCACCATGTATCTGTTGGTAAATGTTTTGGCTCCAATGGATCTTGTGCTCCTCAAAACAGGCTTTAGATGGTTTTTAGGTACTATCCTCTATATCAGAGTCCACAGCCCTATAGGAGGATACGGACAGACGGACACTTGCCCTGAAGAGACACATTGCTTAGAATTGCGGTTAATGAAGCACGTATATGGAACACAGATCTCTTTTTTTTTTGACTTGTGTCAACACAAGACTGAGTAAGTGCTAATATCACTTTCCTTGGGGTGGGAAAAACTGGATTCAAATTCCCATTCTGCCTTTGTCATAGCAGTGATCTAACACAAGTATATCCATGTGACAGATGAATAGAAGAAAGAGACAATCCCTTTTTCCTTACTAAGTCATTCATAAAGCACAGAGTAACACCAATAAGATAAATTTACACTTCAAGTGTTTTGCAGTTAAGGTATAGACATGAAAACTGGCAGAGTTATGAGGAAAATTCTTGGTCTAGTTCCAGCAGCAGCAGAACTTGAATGCAGGCCTACCTCTGTGTGAATGCTTTCGACTTCAATTTACTCTATACTCTTTCTGTCATTTTCTTTGCAAAAGGACAAACTGAGTTTAGGTTCATGAAACTCACAGAGGGTTAATGTCTGTTATGTTTTGATTATTATCATTAAACATAATGATTTGATTATGTGATGTCTTAAATTTTGCAATACCTTATGTTGTTACTTTTAAGGGGCCAAATATTTAAGTTTCTCTTTGTCTCTTTTCACTTGTCCATAAAGAATGGTATGTTGGTACTTCTCACATTCTACGCGTGTAATCATAAAATTGCAGGTAATGGAACCATCTAAAATCTGTGCATAGATATCTAATAACACAATAGCTCATGAAGGTAGTGAGCTGATGATTTACAACGGCTGAAAAGAGAAACTAATTAAAAAGAAACACCTCTGGGTTACAGACTCCACTAGGTACTTCTTTTTTGAGGTTCCAGGTGCTCAGTGTAAGAAGAGCCATAGCACAGGTACTAGAGAAAAATAATTTCTGTGTGAGAAGTGGGAAAGGATTTCTATAACAGTTAAGCATGTGGACTTTGTAATGAAAAGGCTATTGATAATCTCTTCTTCCATCTCTGTGATATCAAGGAAGAAGCTTCATACTTTGAATGTAGTATAAATACTATAATAAGGTAAAAAAAATTATATCTGCATCCCATAAAGTATTTTCATCAATTCAAATAAGATTCTATAAGCAAAGCATTATAGAGATTAAATAACAAGGTTCAGATACCCTGATTTAAGCCTGCAGAGCTCTGTGATACTTCTCAGGAGAATACCTTCCATTTTAAATGTATTATATTCATTATTCTTTTCCTCCCCTTCCTTTCTTTTTACATTTTAATTCATTTTGCAGCTTTCTCTTCATCACATGGGCTTTTATTTTCAAAATAAGCCATTTGTGCAGTATCTTTTCCAATGCCTTTTGAAAATTTAAATATATAATGCAGCTAACATTCCCTTTATCTGTCATGCTAGCAATATCTTCAAAAAGTCTTGTGTATTTGTAAAGCAAGTGCAGCTCTCCTAGCATTCTTACTGCATCTTGTTAACTAATCCCCTTGTCACCACCTTACTTTCACTTTCTTCTGTCACAAATTAATCCATCAACAATCATGTAATTCGAATGATCTGGTTTCCTTCTTTTTCCGTGAAGTGACATTAACTCGCATTTGAGTTGTAAGAAGGGTGCATAGTTTTCACTGAACAAAATATAATCAAATCTTACTACTTTTAAATGCTACTTGAGGGCTTTGCTTGCTAACATGCAATGCTGTCAAGGATATTTAAGAACCTAGACAGAGGAAAAACGCAGATTGGCTAAAATGTGGGATCCAGACCTTGATGGAGCCAGTGTGAAGTTTCCCACTGACTTTGCTGCCAAGGCAGTGACACATCCTCCGTTGCTGGGTGCGAGAGACTTCCTTTTCTAGTATTCTGGGGAGGTGAAAGTAGAGCTCCCTGACTATCGTGTTAAACTGAGGAGGGAGAAACAAGGCTGGTATTATCCCATATAAAAACAAACAAAAAACCAACCAACCAAACAAACACAAAACATCAGAAATAAAGCCTCCCCAGCACAACAGAACTGAGCATGTATTGCTTATGAAAATAATACATGAAGGATTGGGGAGTCACCAGTAGTTAGACTTTTTTGGACTGCTACAAACTGTAAAATGCTACTAGCAGGCAGAAACAATGGAAGTAGAAACTAAAGCCATGAGCAACTGCTGCCACCTTGTTTCAAACAGGAAACAAAGGACTGTGAAAGCAATAACCAAAAAAAGTATAGTTTTAACAGGTAATCCCATTTTCCAGCTGACTAGAACCACTTGACTTTTGTCCTTGCTTTTTACAGTGTGTCCCGAATAAACAAAGGTTTCATGCAACACACGCCTTGCTAAGGGCTCTTGCAGACAGAGATTTGTTCCCAGTTGTATCGAACTTCCTTTAGCTGTATACTCCAGTGCAAAATAATTGTAAATATTTTCGAACTCAACTTGATGGCACTTATATGCCTCTTGTTTTTTATCGTGAAGCATGTGTGACAATATGATGTGAAAGACAACTGAAAATTAGCCCAAAATAGCAGTTTAATAACTTTTTCCCAACTGATCTACCTGCAACCTCCAAACAACCTTTAAAAGCTTTAATTTCTTTAATGTCTTTCATCTCTTCAAGATTTTTGAAATTAGGAACTTCAAATAGTTTCACATAAAAATTACATCTTAGGACTCTGTGGAGGACTTAACTACACCATTTCGAAAGGAGGAGATTTATAGTAAGGAAAAAATTGCTATCATGATCTCACATGAGGTGAACCTCATTCAGTATGGAATACTGTATCATCTTTTACAAAGTTACATGGAAGGCTTGTTAGTGTGAAAATTTTATACATTATAGGCTTTTTTTAAATGCGTGCACTCCCCTCCCCTACAGATATGACCAATTTAAAAGTTTAAAAAGATAACAAATATTTTTACTTTTATTCTTTTAATCTACAGTAAGGAGACTAATTTATGAACAGTTCCTCACTTAGGCCAAAATTCTGCTATTATCAAGATCTATTTGTTTCTCAATCTCTTCAAAATTAAAATTTATGGGGCCTTGTTTTTTTATGTGTCTTTCAGCTAACTCTTGGAAATATCTGGAAAAAATTATTTTATAACCTAAATAATTTTATTTTAGGAAGAATCAACACTCAGGTAAATTCAGACAGCAAAATAGATATGTCAGGAAGTTATAAAGGTCTGAATTTGATATGATGAACATGAAAAGGGTTGCTATTGATGCTGTATTGTAATGGAGTCTGTACCAACAGCCTCCCATGCTGAGAAGGAAGACTCATGTTTTATACATCTGATTCATACGATGGCAAGAAAGACACACTCTTGAAGACAGAGATGTTTTACAGTTGTGCAGTTGAGCGAGGGAGATGCAAAGAAATTTCTCTGAGAGAAAAGAGCCATGTCTGGAGCGAGGAGTTAAAAGATGTAGAGGAAGTGATTTTTCTAGCTAGGACTCTCAGGTAGAGACCATGTGGTGTGAGGGATTTTTTTAAAGGTCACAGCTAATGGTGGGCTTCAGTGGAGAAGTCAAACAGTGGGGTCACCCGGGGAAGGGTGGGGACACCCAGCCACAGAAAAACATTGTGTGAAACCTCACAGCTTGTAAGGGCAGCCCTCCAGCCCCCAGAACCAAGAGGCATTGTGCCTCCTTGCCTGGCAAGCACTGTTTTGAGCTATTTTGTATTTTATGGCAGAAAACCCTTCTGTAGTCCTCTCATGTGGGGATAGGGACTGGGCTTTTCTCAAGAGACGGGGCTTGAATATTTCCCACTCTTAAGGAGGCTCAAGACGTGGCCTTTCCTCCCTGCCCTGAGTCCCCAGGGGACCATACGCAAATTGTGCTCTCTGTAGGTCTCAGTTTTCATATCTGCAGACAGAGAACATTTAGTCCATGCGGTATCCATAGCCCACGACGTCATCTGAAAATAAGCAATAGCTGAGTGCAGATGTCTATTAAATATTAGTGCTGTTAGAAGCAGGTTACATAAGCTGTGTGGACCAGCTCCAGAAATGGGTTTGGGCACAGAAAGGAATTTGCAGATGCAAAATGGGCACACAGAGCAGTTGCACACTGTGGGACCCAACTGTTCACTATTACTTTTCATGTTATTTTTCTGGTTTAAAGCTTTGTATTTTATTTCAAGCACTAGCCATTGGATGTAAAGGCAATTATTGCCTGCGCATAAAAGTTATGTTTTTTCATTTACATCTCTTTCATTATGGCAATTCAATTCTCATCACTGACCCATATTTACCCTTATCCCTGTAGGATATAGACTTTTTCAGTTCTTCTCTCCATTGCTGTACTGTATTGATCAAGCAATTTGCAACCTGTCCTTCCTTTAACGTCATTTCCAAATATCCATCTGTCTTGCCCCCTATCTCTGCCAGGTAAATATTTGGTGGATGCAACCTTCTCCAGTATAGCACGGCATTATTTCTTTATTTAAATGCCACGTTATATGCATAAATGGATGCATGGTGTGTAGAAATTCATGAAGAATCTCCCCAAGGTATCAAGCAAACCCAACTGATTAAGGAAAGTGAGATAGAAGGGTGGCTTAAAAATAGACAAATTAAAAAAAAAAATTATTAAAAAAATAAAAATAATGAACAGAAACTTATAGAAGAAAGTCCTAATAATTGCCTTCTTCAGCTGTCAGAATAACGACAAAAAAGCCCAAGGAAAGAGAATAATCTTCCCCTTTGTAGGATAACACACATTTATTCATTTTCTCCTGAAAAAGCTTGAATGGTCAAATTTGGATCACTTTTGTACCCACAAGCACTTTCAGAAAAATTATTTTCAGCTTATGGAAGTGATATAAAACCAGATCTGTAAAGCAGTGGAATTGCTTTCACTTTCATTTTAACACTGCTGTTCTCTCAAGAAATTTACTCCATCATATACAAGCTGGATCCTGTGACCACAATTTTCTGAAAAGGCTCTGCTGTTATGAAGGAAGAATTTTTATGTCACGGGAAGACAGTTTTACAATTTTTGTGCGAAGTGAAAAGTTTAGTTTGCAATGTAAAGTGTACCAGCCTCACAAAGAAAAAATGGCTCCTTAGTCCTTTAAAAAGGATATAGAATTTTGTGAAAACTTTTCTAAAGAAAGGAAACAAATCAAGGCTTGTAAGAGCTTTTCCAATTTTCAGTTTGCTTATATATATATTTTTTTTTTGTAAGTACTTATGTATATAATTATATAAATATTTTATATTTTGCTATTCTTATTTTTTAAAGACTTCCCGCTTTAGCTGCCAAATCAGTGTCTGAAGTCTTCTTTCTAGGCTTTCATCTTTCTATAGTTCTCTGTGTTCCTACAGTTGGTATGGACCACAAATGGCTGCTCACAGAGGCTTAACTGCAGGATTGGGACCTTGATGTATATTAAATGTGAGCCTGGAAAACTCTAGTGTGTTTCCTAGCATTGAATTTGAAGATTCTGCATGAAGCATTAAAGTAATTTTTTTCCCATCCTTTTCACACAAATTTGTACCTAGTACCTCTCTAAGTTTGCACAGGAGCCAGAGTGCTGAAAATAGACGAGGAGTAGCTATGTGCTCCCACCTGACATTGGTTCAGATCATTCGAAGGATGTTCGTATAAACAAAGAGCTGCAGGCCATGTCAGAGCCCCTTTCCTCTGCTTAATCCACAGCTCAGTTAAGAAATAACACATTTTTCTTCATTCAGGACACCTTTTATCTTTTTTCTGTCTCATGTGTCTGTGGGGTGTTTTTTTTCTCCTCTTTGCTATCGAACTGCTGCTGAATGTTGATGAGAGATACTTAGGCCAATCTTAGAGTGATTTTGTGCTATTGTGGTTTGGTTTTTTTTCCTTCAGGTCTGGCAGTACCTGATTCCTGCATTTAAGAACACCATGTGGCTTATAATGTCTTAATACTGGATGTTGTCCTATGATGACACCTTTCCTCACTGCTCCTGAGCAAACGAGATGCTTTAGAAGACAAGGCAGAAATGTTTGTCAGTGAATCTTGCAAAAGAACAAAGCTATTCTGTCTTCTCTGCCTTGTGAGCAAAAATCACAGGATGGAGCCGTATTGGAGAGGAGAGAAAACAAAAGTTCAGTGCTGGTGTTCTGGGTCAGTAGGTTCCAAATGTACACTTACTTTTACATCTGTTGCTCTGATTTATAGACAAGGTGGAGGTTAACTGTTTTCTGTTTTCCTTTTGCTACAACTTCCTCTGACCTCAGAGCATATGCTTTCTTGATAGTATTTAAAAAGAACCCTTGGGTTAGTTTGTTTGGGGCCAGAGATATTTGCCTAGACCTGGGGAAAAGCCCCATTTTAAAACTGTATCTTCTATGCTTGTTAAAAATCCCAACAACCATTTCCGTTCAGTTCTGTTTTCTAGGATCTAGCTGTATTTTTAGCAGCAGTGGTTAAAAAAAAATACTTGCCCCAAACTCTCCTTCCCACTGTAGCTGTGACTGCTAAGGGTGCTTAATAGTTGATCCTTTTCTGTGCTGGTTTGTGCTAGAGAGGTGAAAATATTAAAGCCAGCTCTGCAGAATGGGAGCAGATGAGGTATAGCTTGATAGAAAAATGCCAAGAGAAATTTTGCCAAGACCAAGGGAACTACAGGGAGTCTTGTACCAGGTGGGGTGAGATTTAGCTAACACAAGGACAGGTACAAGCCCCTGCTTCTGTCTTGCATCGATGCACTTCTGCCACAGGTAGGGAAGGCATAGGAGGAATAGTTGGTTTTCTCTGTATCATCTGAACAGTCCTGACAGGCTTACACCAAAGAGACACCTTTTCATAAGGCTGTCGGAAAAAATGATATGTAGGAGCCAGACTTTGCCAAAGCTGCGAGGAAATGTGCTGGTACCAGTCAGCAGGGGAAAATATTTGCTCAAGGGTTTTGTTGTAGGGCAGATTCCCTGATGTAGCTTAATCGGTAGAACAAAAAGTCTATTGTGGACTACTTATGTGCACCCTTAATAGGATGTATGCAAATCCATTGGGCTTAATGACACTATTCATGTATGCAAAGGTGGACCCCGTGCTTTAGGCCTCCCAGCCAAGCCATTTTGTTGTTAGTTCAACAAAAAAGCAAAGCATTTCATCCAGATCTTACCTTGGCTACAGTTGCAAAAGAACTGGTAGGAAAAATCTGAAACGGAAAAATAATATTGAATATTTATCATGAAAAAGATTCAAGCTTTGTTGCCAAACACATTCATAGAAAACAATCATTTCCATGGAATTTTATTTTGGTGACTTTTTAAGAAGCTCAAACCTTAAAAAAACCTGCAGTAACTGTGAACAGCAAAAGCTTGCTGCAATTTGAGATTTGCATGGCCTTTGAAAAAAAAGCTATGCTCAAAATCAGGAGACCACTTATAGATTGCAAAGACTTTCAGCGGAGTTCAGTCCTTTGAGGTAATGCATTTCAAAAATCATGCCTTTTTTGAGCAATGGTGGCTTGAAGATTACAGTTCACACAGTAAAATATCAGAATTTTCTGTATTGCAAAGCAGGCAGCAACAAACATTTCTCAGTAGAAGTGTGTAAAACTGCAGTGATCTGTCTTGTAATGGATATCTGTCTATGAGGTAATTCTACCATCTTGCAGTTACATGCCTGAAGACATTAATAGCATAAAGCATACTTTAAAAGTAATTGGTAAACCTATTAATTTCCATATCTCCATGTTTTTGTCATTTACCATGAAATACTTAACTGTCTTTTGCATTGTTTCAAAAGACGTGTCCATAGTTAAATATAAACCTCCTTTCATTGCCCATGCTGCATGTTTCATTTTATCTGTATGAGAAATGTGAAACTAGGGAATTAATAATTATTTCACTTGGAAAGGTATGAAGCAAATTCCATTGCCTTTGTCTGATTAGAATCTTCCCTGCTGGTTTAATTAAAAATGGCCATGTGACAAGCAAAGAAAGCATCTCTCCTTTGGGCTGGAGGGGGGAGGAGGGAATGGTATTGTATTTTCCCGTAAACAGTGAATCCTGAAGCTCCAGAGTTGTAAAATTTAAATGCTTAATGCAAATGAAAAATGCAGACTCAGGTCAGCTATAGACAAATGTCACTAGACTGGATGGAAAATGCACTGCAGGCAGAAAAGATGACATTTATCAGTCATCCATACATCAGTAACTAAAACAATTTTAGGGTTGTCTAGACAGGCATCTATTATTCCTTAAATTTAAAAGCTTTAGTAGAAAGACAACAGCAAATGCTCTATTTATATTTAGGTGGGTTTTTTTGGTTTTTTTGATTTGTTTTGTTTTTTTCTTCTAGATGAAATAAGATAGGAAAAGGAAAAATCATAGTTTTCAAAATGAAAAGTACAAATTTGCTTTTCTTTCTCTTTGCCTTTTTTTTAAATTTTTTTTGCTCTCTGGGTAAAGAAGATTTTCTTGGCATGTTCTGAAGGCAATTTAAGTGAATTATCAGAGTGTGCATGCAATGCTGGCTGTAATTATTACAGTACAGCCCTGTAATATTGAGCTTAATTACTGTGTACAGTGTTTGGCCTTTATGTTTTCTGCTTAATTTACCCTGTATAGTAAAGGTGAATTTAGTGAAATCATTATGCACCTTTTGGGTTTCTTCTTCAGAAAAAAATATTTATATTTTCAGGAGAAACAAACTAGAATAGATACAAATATTGTAGTAAATCATTCTGGTAGATTAATCTCTTCCCTCGGATGCTTATGTAGAGCCACAGTTCTGGAAATATATATTGATATGCTGAATTAAGATCTGTGAACTGTCCCATTAGCTGCCACAGGAAAACTTGCAAGTTTCAACTTCAACTAAATATTTTTACTACTGTTTTTTTCTTTTCATTTTTACTCCATATGGTAACAAGCATTTTTGTAAGAATGTGAACAAAATTGCAATTATTCTCTCTACCATGCAGAGAGCATAATACAGTTTCTGGAATGAATTAAATTATTTGTGTGGTGAAATTTTTTATACTGCTGCTTTAAGGTTAATCTTTGGATATGCTATAACTAAGCAGAAACAGTATAGTCCAGCCCATCTGCAGACTGTTCTCCATTAATAACTCTTCTGTTTTCAGATCTTGCTTTTCTTTCACCTCCTCTAGTAGGAGGAAGCAGTGTCAGGTTGCGTCTCTGGTAGCAGGGCTGGAGTGTTTGCTAGTCAAACCCCGGACCTTAGTGCCAGTGGTTTAGAGCCCTTCAAATGTAAGGTGAGTTCTAGCTGTCCCATGCAGAGCAGGGAAACTGAGTAGTGGAGCACCTCAGTGAAAACACAGAAGCAAATGATGCTGCTTGCACAGTGGGCCTCAGAGTGTGCTGACTTTTCCAAAAGACTGATGCTTTCAATGGGCCACAATGAAACAGACTGCTTGTAAAGAAGCTGCAAGAAAATGCTTAAAAAGTGAATAAAATAAAATAAAAATCAAGGGGTTCAGCTGTGAACATGCCATCACATTCACTACCTTTCAGGAAAGGTGTGACACCTATACACACTGAAAGCGTTTCGGGTTTGGTTTGGTTTTGTTTTTTCATGCCTACAGCTCTTCCAAAGTGCTTACCTTCTGTGTCTGCTGGGAAGAAGTGAAGTATGACACCATCATTCTCATGTTTTGTCAACTTGGGAATGTCAGGCAAAGGTGAAGAAACTGAGGCACAGAGGGATTTTGATAACCATCTCCTGGAATCACTCATGTCTAGCTGCATGAACAATACCAATATGTGAATATCTGGAAATAATTTTGAAGCAATTAAATATATTACTGAAGCACAAATGAATACTGAAATAAAGTGTGGACACAATAAGCTCCCATACCTTTAAACTGGAAGAGGTCATAGGATCTCATCACTTCATCAATGTGTCTAAGTATCTAAAGGGTGGGTGTAAAAAGGCTGGATCCAGGCTCTTCTCAGTGGCGCTGAGCAATAGGACAAGAGGCAATGGGCAGAAACTGATGCACAGCAAGTTCCACCTGAATATGAGAAAGAACTTCTTTACTGTGCAGGTGACCAAGCATTGGAACAGGCTGCCCAGAGAGGCTGTAGAGTGTCCCTCACTGGAGATACTCCAGAATCGCCTGGATACCAACCCTGTGCCACATGCTCTAGGATGACCCTGCTTCAAGCAGGGAGGTTGGACCAGATGACCCACTGTGGTCTTTTTCAACCTTACCCATTCTGTCATTCTGTGAAAATTCCAAATGTATATGAAAATTCAGGCTCCTTTTGCTTATTTGCATATATAATTTTGGCAGCTTTATCTCTTGTTTAGATGGATGATCCTGCCAGTATTAGAGGGTGCTGTTCTCTGAGAGAGCTGCCTCACCTGAGGAACAAACAGAAACAACCAAGATCTCAGCTTTGATCCCGAGAACAGAGCATGTGTTCTGGTTGAAAAGGGCCGCTCCACGGCTCGTTCCCGCTGGGAGCAGCGGGAGGCTGCGGCGGGGTCGGTGCTGCCGCGGCCGGGCCGCCCCCGCTGCCCCCGGGCCGCCCTCCCCGGGGCAGCTGCGCTTCCCGGCGCTCCCCACTAGGTGGAGCTGCAGCAATAGGTTTCCCGTCCGTATGCTAAGGAGGCGTCAGCTCCGAGCCGCGCTGAAAGGCGATGTTCGGCTTAACAATTCAAATGTATTCCTGCTAATTTGTGTTTGATAAAGGTTCAGGAGTCTTTTGTTGTGTGTCTAGTTAGCCCGCGTGTTACACTGAGAGCGTTTGCAAATCTTCTGTTTGATTGTGAGCCTTACTGTGAATTTTTATGTGGCTGTGTACCTGTGCATATTTGTTTATACATATGTGTGTGCGTGCGTGTGTGTGTGTGTGTGTGTCTGCATTTGCAGGGTGGGTATAAAAAAGGCAGGAAGAAAAATCTGTGTCTTCACCGTTGCTATTCTCATGAATGAAGTGGCAAAGCACAGAGCGATGCCTAGTCTGTACACAATGCAAATACATTATTCAGGGCCAGGTGGGGATTAAGGATCTGACTGTCTTCTATGTACAGATCAGTGAGTCTAGTGCTCAGTACCCAAAATTGAGACAGGACAGTACTTAGCGTTCAGAAACCCTGTTTTTTCTCTGTGTGTTCCTCTTGGACAGTTTATTAAAGTGGGAGCTCAACACCCTCATGCCAGTCTTCAGCATCTAGTTATCATATCCTCTTTTTAAAGTGTCCAGATGGTGGATATCTCTAAACACTGAAAGGCTGAAAAAAAAAGGAAAAGTCAGATGTGGTAGATGTACAAGTGTGCTTGCGCTTAGGGTTGACAGCAGATTCAGGGCTACTGTTATTTGAATGGAACTGCTTGTAATTTGTTACTCAGGTTCACGACCATACATCTCCTTTTAGATCTTGGCCCTTTGTGCAGGGCAGGATACTTGAACTGGACAAGCATGTCCTTTCCGTCCCCTCTTACGCAAGGGGTTTGCAAAATTTTAATTCAGATGCAAGACCTGCTGGTACTAAACATTTGGTACCTCTTGACTGCAGTGAGCACCTGTAGGTATCTCAGGGTTCAGCAAATAGTATTCACAGAATCACAGAATCACAGATTCACAGATTCACAGAATCACAGAATCACAGAATCACAGAATGCGTTTAAGACTGGAAGGGACAACAGTGGATTATCTGGTCCAATCTCCCTGATCAAGCAGGGTCATCCTAGTGCACGTTGCACAGGGTTGGTGTCCAGACAGTTCTTGAATAACTCCAGTGAGGAAGGCTCCACAATCTCTGTGGGCAACCTCTGTTCCATTGCACAGTCACCGACACAATAAAGAAGTTCTGCATCACATTCATGTGAAACTTCCTTTGCATCAGTTTCTGCCCATTGCTTCTTGTTCTCCATGCTCTCAACACCCTCCCTTCAGATAATTATATATATTGATGAGGTCCCCTCTCAGTTGTTTATTCTCAAGGCTGAACAATTCTGTTGTTCCCTCTGTGGGATTCACTCAGGAAGCTCCATGTCTCCCTTGTACTGAGGACCCCAGAACTGGACACAGCACTCCAGATGTGGCCTCACCAGGTCTCAGTAAAGGGGCAGGATTGCCTCACTCAACCTGCTGACAATGCTGTTCCTAAAGCACCCTGGCCCCCTTTGCCACAAGAGCATATTGCTGGCTCATGGACAGCTTTTTTGAAGTTTAGAATGTGCATGATCAGTGGAAGCAGTGTTGATAGTCATTCTTCAGAATTTGCACTGCCTTCCTTTTTGTTGTGAGATGTACTTCTGACTAATGAAGTCCTCTGTAGTTTGGACCCTGCGCAAATTTGTTTATTCCTCTTTTGATGCTGGATCTAGCATGAGACTATTACCTGACATACCCAAAATGAGTCTGGGTGATTTTTGAGATGTCATTGGAGAAAGTATTTAAATCTTGTGACCTGTTTCAAGAATCCTGGTCAGGTATCAGGTGTTCTTCTGTTCAGATTGTCTCTTTACAGTGTAACATAAGAACCAAGGGGTGATAACCCAGTAGCACCTTTTATGTGATAGCAATGACAATGTGCATGCATGGTGAGGGGGTATGGGTGGGTGCCCCTAGACTGCAGTGCAGCATGGTCTCAGTCTGAGGTAGTTAGTCTGATTTCCATTGCTAAGTTGTTTTGGTTCCTTTAGACTTTGCTACGTCTTACGAATGCAGAGGTAGAGAGCGACACTGGGAAAAAATTATGTTTGGCTGATGAAGTGGCTGTCTCCTCTTTAGACAGGTGGATTTTATGATGAAATTAATAAACTTCTTAATCAAATGTCTTCCTGCCTACATATGATTGGTAAAACCTATGAGATTATTTAGAAATATGTGTCTAAAGTATGTCTGTCTGAGGGATGTGCCATCCCTCCTGCATTGCTCAGCATTGCTCAAGCATGTAAGGAATTCTTTGTATGTTCTCAGACTGGCAAACTTAGAACAGTGACTTCTTAATTCGTAGGTCAGCATATGAACATACCTGAGCACCTTTAGCCTAGAAACACAGGGTTGTGTTTCTGCTTGGGTGTTTCTCTTTCGAATTTTTACTGTGACTGCATGTCTTCTTGTATGACAAAACAAGAGCTGGAGTTTAAAACCAATTTTTGTGTTCAAAGAATGCAGAGTGATCCTTTCCAACCTCCATGTTTCTTTCTAGAATTTTTTTTTAAACTTCAGGCAAAGTTGCTGAACTGCTGTAGTCAGACTAAAGTAGGAAGCACAGAAGGACTTCTGAAATGACATTCTATCAACAGGAGAGTGCCTGTCTCTCTTCTTTTCTTCTTTTACTTTAAACTATCCTGTAAGGTTAAGAAAAGGTAAGAGGGTTTTAGAGGCTTTTGCCTGGAGTATAATGGATGAAAGAATTGCAGAAAATGGGAGAAAAATTTCGGGAGATTTTTCTGAGCCCCAACAAAAACGACCAGTCATGAAGATTTCTGTGAAACTGAGACTCTCATGGTGTGACTGAGTAAAATACTAACAAGACTAAGGTAGGCTATGTGAGCAGTTCAGATGTGACTGTCCCTGGTACTGTGCACTTATTCACAATCCACATTGATTTTGAATATTAATTTTACATAAAGAAGTAGGTATGTTTCTTTATGCAAACATAATAAAGGATGGAAAACTGTGCATCAGGTGTACCTCATGGTGAGGCAATGAAGTAAGAACCACAAGATTTTCCTACTGTGTGCAATGGTGATGAACATAGTAGGAAGAGATTAGCTGCAACATAATNCCTTCTTTCCATCCTTCTTTCCTTCTTTCCTTCTTTCTTTCTCTTTCTCTCTCTTTCTCTCTTTCTCTCTTTCTTTCTTTCTTTTTCTTTCTTTCTTTCTCTTTCTCTCTCTCTTTCCTTCTTTCCTTCTTTCTTTCCTTCTTTTTCTTGTTTTCAGGCTGCTCCTTGAGCTACAAAGCCCTAGGAATGGCATTTGTCCAAATAATGGTTGTTAGAAGGTTTGCATTACATAATGTAATTAAAATGGAAGAATCTTTTAAACCACCTTTCTTAAGACATAAACCAAAGTAGTAACCCCTCGTGATGGTGGGAAGATGCCATTCCACCAGGAACACGTGCTGCACAGCAGCAGGAGGCTCCACACAGCAGTCGACCATCATTATAGCTGTGCATTATAGCTGTGCTTCTGGAAAGGATTGGGGAAATCTCCTGCCAGGAAAAAGGTGCGTCTGGGAAAGAGTAAGCTACATATTATTTCACTTTAGGTCCTGTAAAAGCTAACCCGCTACTCTTTGAAGACCAGTACCTGTACTTATGTAAGTGGTATAATACAGGGAGACCTGTAGGCAATTAGCCTACATTCGTCGCATAACCAAAGCTGTTGAAGGCTTACAAACTAGTGAAACATCTGTGAGGAAAGCAAGTATCTAAACATTTTAGAGCTATTTTAGCTAATTTTGACTGGATCTGGTAACCTAACTCTAAATTGGATGCTGCTGCTGCAGCAGTTATGGTTATAAAGGCCGAAACCAGAGAGGTCCTCTCTTTCATGCTGATTATCCAAGTAAAGTAATCAAACCAGAAGTTTTAATTGGCATATCAGTTGGGAAAGTCATGTCAAGTCACTTCCGACATTTCAGGTCACAAGCACTCGTAGGAACATCTTTCATATGTTTGGTCTCTCAGAGAATTCTCAACATGTATCGTCTGATGTGGGTGGAATAGAGAAGAAGATAATGCATTCCGGTATCATGAGGCCATCACAATCCACATTAGCTGAGATGCAGAGCTCTTCCATAATTATCTATACTTACAGAAGGGTATTTTGATGAAAGAAATACATTTTCAGCCAAATATACAGGATGAGGTGAAGTTGAAACAGTGGTATTTTCACATATTGCTTTCCCAACTATAAGCAACTCTCTTGGTGCAAGATGTTATTTTGCCTACTGTGATTACTCACTGCATCCATATGGTGAGTAAACACACACCCTTTATTTCTGGTAACAGAAGAAACAGTAAGCTTAGTAATGTATGTGAATGTATGCAGCCATACTGTCTATTGAAAAATAGCAAAAAGATTATCTAGACGGGAAATACATGTGTATTTAATTTCTCTTCCACTTGAAAGAGTGTGAGGCTATTGGGGTAAATTAAGTTCCACCCATGGTGTAAAACTGGGGCAGGCAAGGAGAGGTTCAGGCCAAATATGCTGGCATAGTTTAACATAGTGTCAGTCTAGAAGAGAGGCTGTTGATCCTCTGATCATTGCTAGAATATAGTGTAATGGTTCCTTTGACACCTTTGTCTTTTATTTCATCAGTATGTAGTACATGACATTTTGTACTCGTGAAAGGTGCTGAACTGACAGGCCTTGAGACTGAAGTCTTCTCTTTGTACACATATCAGACGATACATAGACAAACACAGCATCCGCTCTCTGCCTCTTTCTCTGTCTTTCCTACACTTCAACCACTTTCTCGCTGCAGCTTTCTCATATGACCACCATTTGAAGTGAAAACATCGTCCAATCTCTGCAGTTACTGTTTGCTGCTAATATTACCAGGAAGGCTGCTTCCCCTGAGTGAGTTTTGTGGGGTTTTTTGTGACACAGAAATGTATTTCCATGAATTTAAGTAATTCCAGCTCATTTCACGTGGGTCACAAACTGTCCATTAGGCTGTAATATCTTTAGGTTACCAGTGACCCGAACTAGGCTTGATCTGGTAACCTATAGCACAGGTGAAATGCTCCACATCCTATTTCCACTCCTGCTCATATATGGATTGTTCAGTATAAGGTTAATCATGCATACAAGAGAATTTTTTTTTCTCTGAAGTGCACAGTAGATCTGTGTTTTCGTCTTTTCAATCTGTTTGGAGCAGACAAAGGGGATTATGAATCGGCAAAGCAAAAATTACAGTTAAGAAATTTGTGTTTTTATTCACACAGCACAGAATTCCCATTGGGAATATTGGATCCACCATGCAGATCAGAGAGAACAATTTTGCCTGCAGTATGGAAGTTCAATGGTTTTACCATTCTTGCACTTAGGGGAAGAAGAATGTAGGGGAAGGAGTTAATGTCTCCTCTCAGTTTTTAATAATGTGACCTTATAGTGAAACAGAAAATATGAAACAGTCCACATTCAGGACCAACAACTTGCAAAACTTAACATCAAAATGTATAGTTAGTTTCTGAAGTTGGAATTTTCCCAATGTGTTTTCCAAAGAGATATTTTATGTTTGTCTATCATCTACTTAAAAATAAAATCGTGCAAGTTCGGGAAAAAAAAAGTTGCAGTCCTCAGATAAAACCCCGCACATAATAAATCTATAACTTTCATGCAATTTGCATTGAGCAGCAGAATAATTTGGGGTGGGATGGTGATGGTGCAGGCACAAAGTTCAAAATTCCCGGAAAGTAGCTTTCTGACCAAAATTTTGGGCAAGATCTCTTTCCTTTCTTTTTTTTTTTAACATCAATTTAAATCTTTTTGCTCTCTCAAATTGTTTCTTGGTATGCAGAAATGTATTCCCCTCTTTTCAAAAGGTTTGCTGTGTAATTAAGGTTTTGGTTACTTTTCACCAGATGTTGCAAATTATTTAATTTTTTTCAAAGAATACGTCAAGGGAGTACATCTTGTACAACTTGTTAATAGTCTTGTAAATTATTAAACCAGCATTATAAAAGAAAAAGGTATACATGTTTGTTTGAAAGACTGAAAAAGAACAGGTTTTTTTAAATTATCTTTACCTCTACAATGACATAGGATACGTTTAATATTTTTAGTAGTAGCATCATATTCCTATTCCACTTACTCATACAAGGAACCACATGAACACAGACTTAAATTATTTTTGTCAGGACTGCCTTTGCATTAAGGATATGTTTAGTGATTAAGGGTAAAAAACTGCCCCCTATCATTTTTCACACTTGCATTTACTCATACTTTCAGACTTGTCTCAGCTAGATCAACTAAATTTTCCCTGAAAGATTGAGAACATATACAGCCTCACTCAGTCACAGTCCAGAAGGAATTCAGTTATTTCAAGAAGTCTCATTACACCAGATCCTTCTATTGCCTCTTGTTATTTATCTTTCAGTACTATCACCTTTTACTACCCTTTCTTCTTCCTTAATTCAAATTAATAAAGTCCTGCAGTGAATGATTCTTCAGTTCCTTTGAAATTTCTTTTGAAAGAGTGAGAAGTCCTCAAAAATCACAATACTCATAAAATGGTTGAGGGAGAAAAAATCCTTTATTCTTTCCTCTAGACTTCAGTGACACTGTGAAGTTTCACATAATTTGCAGACTGCATCTCATAAAATACTGGCAAAATTTATTCAATTCAAATTAAATAGATGTAGCACAGAGTAATCTTTCTCTATTAAATATGTCACTTTTTGCAATTGTTTCTTAATATCCCGCACAGCTTCCATCTAAGATTAGCACTTTCTTTGCTGCCACAGTTTCACTAACCTACTGAATTATTCACTGAAGCATAACCTTCAGATATCAGGTTAGAAAGACCTTGATTATGGCAGGAAGTGAACTGTATAAACCATTTTTCTTTAAAAGAAAATTTCTCAGTATAGAAAAGTCTGAAATGAGATAAGTATTAAATATGTGTAAAAATTAAGTTCATAATTGATAGGAATTTAGTCAGCTGTGACATTCCTGTATTTTGTTTATAATAATGTACAATAACATTCTAGGTACCACTTAATAGTGTAAAGCCACGTGCATTTTCGTGGTGCTTATTTAAAGTACAAACCGGGGTATCCATGTTGGTCTCAGCTGTAAAGTAGAGCTGTGGAACCTCCACGCAGATTTAACACACTGGACAAAAAATATTTACATCCAATTCCTGATTTTGTCCCATTTCCTGGAAATTACTTTAAAGGGTCTCTCATCTCCAGAAACCGTGGCGACAGAGTGGAAGGCTTCCCTACAGCAAACCATTGGTTTTGACCATTACTTTGTGCCAGTCCACTTTGAACACCTATCAAGGAGATAACAGCTTCAGGAAAGCTTCCTTTGTGAGGGTTGAAATACAGACTCACCACTCACTTGTCTGCTTCTCATGACCTGTTCAATGGCACCCAGGAGCTGAAACATAATTGTGAAGTTTAACAGGCTTTTAGAGGTACCATGATAGCAAAATGTCAGGGCAAACAACAATCTACAAATTATTCTGCTAGTCAAGCGTACAAATTTTCATAATGACTTGACCTAGAATAGGAACAAAATGTGTTTTCCTAACATGGGTGATAACTGCATAATTATGCAACTGATTCTGCTAATATTATTAGCCTTATGTTGCTTTCCCAGATGTCAGAAAAATGGCACAGAAGGAGAAAACAGGTGGTAAGATTCTTGGATGTTGCATATTAGTGCAGTCCGCAACAGAATTTTCTATGTATATTTGTTGACCGCAGTTTAAAGGACTAAAACACAATCATGATGCACAAGGATTTAATGTTTCGGGTGTAGCAGGGGCTTCAGCAAATTTTGTGCTGTGCCGTGAAATGTTCAGTTCCTGAGACGTGTTTAAATCTCTTCTTTCCTGATTTCTGTCTCTCTTTCTCCTAGTGATATTTATGGTTTGTAGGCCTTTTTGAACATGTAAGGGTGTTACTTTTGGGTAGCTAAATTTGTATTGAATGATTATGTGAGTTCATAAGTCAAGTATCATTTTAAAAGAAATACAAGTACTGCAAAGGATACTATTGGTTTAACAAACTTCTAAAAAAATATATATGTCTATTGCTTTTCAAGAGCCCTTACACAATAAGAAGCATTTAAAAGCAGTGGGGGAAGTCATAAAAATTGCGTTGATACTGTGGGTATAGAGACCATTTTTTTCCGTATGTTTTAATATATATTATGCATACATGCATCATAAGAATGCATAAGTCATGTATACTTGTATACATTTATTTAATAATTCAAATGATTATTTATTCCGTGTTTATCAAATAATTAATTCTTTGACAAAAAGATCTGCAGCTGTGACATTTGAATTGAAGACCAAACAACCATGTGAAAGAATTAAGCTTCCTATACTGGAAAGAGGCTAAACTGTGTATTTAGGGAAATTGATCATTTTGGACTTAGAAATATATGTTCGAAGTCACTGTGGGCATGACTTAGTGTATACTGTTCATTTCAGTTTAACTGCATCCACTGAAACTGCCTGGGAATTGCATTGAGAGGGCTTGCAATTCTTTAGTTCCTGCATTTTTGCCTTTTAGTAAGGTTTGCTAGAAATCTTGTCAGACTTAAAATAATTGGAAATAAAGTACAAAATCAGCACTGCAAATGGAAGTTGTAAAAGACAGAAAAGATTGTGGTAGTGGTTCCTCCAATAAAATAGACAAAATGAACATTTCATTATGTGCCTGGACATTGCATGATAATCTGAAACCCTGATTAAAAGGAATGCTATTAAATTGATTTTTTACTTTCTTTTTTTTTCTTTTCCCAATTAATTGATCTGCCATCAAGCCAGCAGAAAGGTTGTGTAATCTGAGGCAAGCTACCTTTGTTTGATTTTTAACTTCTCTCTTTCATGAGAATGTTCTGAAGAAGCAGCTGGCCATTAACACATAGAAAATTTGCCTTTAGTGGAGTGATAGGAGAACCCCAAAGACGGCAAAAAACTGTTATCTCTGAAATGGCATTACTAATTTCTGATACTCGTATGCACTTTTGCAGAATCCTTTACAGCTGGAAACAATAGAAATAAAATCTCTGCTGAAAAATGGAAAAGTATTGCATCAAAACTTGCTTTTCATGTTAGGAATTTGTGTAATTGATGGACAAGTGTGGACTTCGAAGTGTACACTTTCTTCAGATTTGTAGGCATTTGGAAGGTTAATAGCAGACATATGTTGCATTGGTTGCCAATGGCAACCCCTGTGATTTGGGTTGGGTTCAAACAGCCATTCAACCCCACTTGTCCCCACTCGTTAATTCCCAAAGCTAGCCATACAGATTGTTTTGGGGGATGACATTTTACATGTGTGTCTAGTTGTCTCTTCTGTACGTATTTATCTAAACATTTATATTTATTCCATCACCACAATACACAAGTGTGAATGAATCTTGGCTGACAACTTAGCTGTAAGGAATGGAGAGGGATATTATCTTCCCCATTTAACAAAGAGTGAACTAAGATTTTAAGACTTATAGAAAGTTTCAAAGAAAACAGATATCATTGCTGGATATTGCTGCTGAAGTGTCTGAGGCTTTATCTGCTTTTCCTTTCTTTTCTTGCGTCTATGCAGAAACATGCCTGAGTCTTCCGTGCCAGTTGCTCCTTTGGATTGCTACCAGGGATGATATGTTGGTTCTTGGAAACAGCTTTGGGATTCCTAGCTTTTATTATAACAGGTTTTTTGTATGATGGCATTCAGATTTTTAACCATATGTGTGTGTCTGTGCGTGCATATTTGTTATTCTTGGAATCGTTAAATATTCACTGTCAGCACGTATTCATATATAGACATTTTTTGTGATAAATTGCATATACTATTCGGTGATCGCCAAGCTACTTCAGAATCTAGTTGTAGTTACCCTGTGGAAGTGGAAGCTGTTTCAAGAAAAATCTGGTGTTTTTTCCTCCTTAAACAGCTCATATGTACATCCTCCAGTCACAATGGGATTGGAAAAGGACTTGTGAAGCCATGCCCCAAAGCAGGCAAAATGCACCTAGGTAGATCTAAAATATCCAGATAACATGAAATGGAAATACTTATCAGACATTGCTAAGCAGCTTGGATAAAATAAAAAGAAACATCTGAACCATACTTTGTGTCCACACTTAGTCCAGTCTTGGACTTAATATCTACAGTGACCCCTTTCCCTCCTGCCTACACTGCTTCTCCAAAGCTTGACTCTGTTGCTAGGTTGTGCAATAGAAGGGAAGAAGCAAATGTGAGGCTGTGTGCAAATTTGTTTTCAAATCTTCGATCATGGTCTGCGGGAGAAAACACACAGTCATTGCTAGACTATTTGAAACGGGTGCTGTTGTTCTGATTGAGGTATTTATCCAGCATAACTTCAAACATTTCCTTTTGAAGGCTCATGCTTTCTGAGGCACATTCGTGAAAGTAAATGGTTTAGCCTATTGGACAATAACATGCAAAAGTGATTTTTAGAAGAAATGAGGAATATAAGAATATAGTTATAAATACAATTTATCATTATATGTCATGACTTCCTCAGTCCCCGGAGATCTGTTCAGTATAAGAATGATAAAATAGCTGCACAGAGGTAGAGTCTAGCCACCCTCTTCAGAGTCCTGCACGTACCTGTTCTGGCTAAGGGGCTTCTGGTAAGTGTCTCTTAAGTTGTGAAATTGTTCAGGACTGGTTAGAGGTAGATTACATGTATAGTGAGGGATTTGCACAAACAGATGCTAATTTAAAGTGATGTATTATTTTTCTGAATGTAGCTTGAAGGGCTCAGTAAGGACCACAACAGGTTTCAGAGCCCTATGTACACCCAAATGGCACCCTTTAAGAGAGGTAATCTCTCCCTTCTCCTAAACAGGGGAAGGTGTGAAGTGAACCCTCTGTTCTCTGGCATGAGCTGCTGCTGGCATCCATCTCCTCCTTCCTCCCACTCTGTACTATCATATCAAATATACCTGCACTACAGTGAAGTTCTCCTGTTAACAAGCCAAGAAGACTCAGCTTCAGATCAGGAAGCCACTGTAAATATATTTTATTGAGTTGTGCTGAGAAACAACCAAAACTGGAAAAACTGTTTCCCAGATACATGAAATGGAGATGATCATGAGACAATGGTGAAAGAAAAAGGTCACAAAGAACACTGTGAAGAGCTTAAAAAAAAAAAAAAAAAGAAAAGAAAAAATCGGAATAATAAAGTGGGAATATATATTTAATATTTTAAGGATTTCAAGAAAAGGGAACTGATGGAGGTAGACTCAATATTTACAAATGTAAGTGAAAAATTAATTTGGACGGAATATACACCAAAGGGGCTATGGAAAGGAAACTAGTAGGAAAGGAGGAAGGAGGGGGTGAGCAGGAGAAAGGACTGAGGGAAGAACAAAAGAAAGAACAAAGAACAAAACCTGTCTTACTCTGCAGTTATTGTATTTTGGTGATAAATATTTGCAGGTGGTTACAGTAGTTATTTTCCCACTTCTCCTCCCCTTTTTCCTTTCAGAACCAGCTCACAAATCAGTAAAATCTCCAAAATAGATGAAACTCTGAAAAAAAAGTGAGTTCTGTGTCTAAAAGCACAGCAGTCACTCCCCAACATCCCCATCACTGTAATGATGTTTTCCTCTTTCTCAGTGCTGGGAGGCACATGGAACTGACCTGTCCTCATATTACACTAAACTTGAAGCAGCCTCTCTCTTTTACAAACAAACAATGAACACAAGTTTTTCTTTGAGCTTATTCACAGATCCTGGGCTTGTTGCTCCTTGTGTTTTAATGTTTTCAGTTGCACTTGGCATTTTTTAGCGTGTTTGTGCAGCTACAATTCCTGTGCATACTAATAGTAATGTACAAATGTGAAATGTTTCTGGGAACCTGCCCCATTTCAGTCACTGGCACAACTCTGTGCCCGCAGGGTGGTCCAGCTTTCCTCCTTCTCTGTCTGCTGGGGGCCTTGGGGCTGTGAATATCTTTCTTTTTTTGCTGTGCAGGTTCCAAAGCAAATCAGAAAACGTTTGCAAGTGCATCTCTCGCATATTTCTATAATTTCTCTGATAATCTTTGCTTGTGGTTGTGCTGCATTTAGTGTATGGAGGTGGCAGTTTCACCTGCCCACTTTTATGTGTTGTTAGTTGTCACCATGCTACCCTGTCTGTGTAGACAAGTCTGCACCGAGAGCAGCTTCGGCATCATGTCTGGGCCTTGTAAATCTTGGCAACAGAGCTACGCACGCTGCAAAGGCTTTGTGACAAAATAGAAAAATGACAATTAATGATGGCTGAATTCGGGAGAGGGAGGAAGAACACGCTTTGGTTGTGTAGAAAGATGCATTTAGAGGCTTTCAAGCACGAGACAACACTTTATGTTTCAGGGTACAGTTTTAAAGCCTGATAGAGAAACCCCTCCGTCCAGCAGAGCTCAAAGCCTGCATTAATATCTACCATTTGCAGAGCCTCCCTACTTTGTCGGGGGCTAATTTTCTTCTGGTGGGAACATCACTGGATGATTGAGGCATTATCACTTTGAAAAGAACCTTAATCATGTGATCAGTCTATAAACTAGATTTTGCTCAGTGCGAGCTGGGGTGGTGGGCCTGGCCCCCTTGGCTTCAGGGGAACCACTCACTTCAGTAGGGTTTTACATGGCCTGGAGTTTGGATTTAAGAATAAATGCTTTCTTTTCTGCCAAATACACAATAAGAGTTAATCTCAGTAAATTATTCTGAGCTTTGAAAATGCTAAAAATATATGTTCATTTAATGTGCAGGAGTTTTGTTTACAATGGGCATTAAACAGAGGGAATGTCAGCATAAGAAGAGGTGGACTTAATGGGTTAAAAACTGTGTAAATGTTACTCTAGTTAAATTACAGCTTGTTGTTCAGATGAATACTCTCCACTTCTCATATAGCTTTAAATTATGGACAAATGCTTGCAATTGTGAACTACCTACATTGTGGCTGCCTGTTCCCAGGCTTCATCAACCCTAGCTGTCCAATGGGATTACTGTAAGCTTTCACGGCAGTCTGCCAGCCACTGATCAGAAATTCATATCCCTGGATGTTAGATTGCTCTCTTTATTCCATCCTTGTGATGGCTGTGATTGCTGTCATGGTGTTAGGTTAGAAATTAGCATTTTGTGGCCCAAATTTTGCCATCCAGAACATAATCAGAAAAAAGAGGGGGG